>JAYESA010000013.1:181018738-181026289 GCA_036927795.1 Iris macrosiphon
CGATTTGTGTTTGATATTTTTTGGTTTGTGCATTTTGCTCGGTTCTCTCGCAGGTACTCTCTGATTTGGGGAACGATTTTTGCGTTTCGTTCCCAACAACCCACCCAGCTACAGTTTCTAGATCCGCCTCTGCAGATCACGCCTTAATTTGATGGGCATAGTAAAATATATACTATTATAACATTAACAAATTTTAATATTATATGTAAACAATTTATATATATATATATATATATATATATATATATATATATATATATATATATATATATATATATATATATATATTCCTATGATTTTCTTTTTTATCGAAAAACAAAAAAAATGTCACAATTCTCTGGTAAGATTACCATTTGTTTCCAGTCACGTCTGACATTTCTGCTAGGAGAGGCGGACGTTGTCCACAAAGTATTTAGTTTTCCCTTACATCTGTCGAATATTAGGTACTTTTTAGTTATGTTTTATAACTCAAATTTCTGATTTATAAAACCAAAGTGACAGAAAATTTTCTTAATGAGCTGTCTAAAAACAGCTTTATGAGAGCAACTATATAAAAGCTCTTTTCAGAGTGAGCTCTCAGTTTTTTTTTTAATTTAAAAAACCTTCGCCTAAGACTTCCATCTGACTCGACGACGACACCGTGTTTGATTAGGACACAGTGGACCACGGACACAGTGAAGATCATGAACCTCGGACACAGTGAAGATGTATCGGACACGATATCCTCTATAAAGAACATATTTTATTAAAAATATTATTTTCTGAAATTTTTTACCAAACAAAATTTTTAACATTCTTTTCTAAAAACTGTTTTTAGTTAAAAGTAATCAAACGCAAACTTAAAATTTCTACGTTCAGAAAATATCATTATAACTTACTTTTCTAAATATGTTTTTAGAAGAATAAAAAAAAAAAAAAAAAAAAAAAGCATATCCAAATTAATCCTTCCATTTTTGCCCCCACTTTGCCAATTAAAAATCCAACTGTAATTCCCATTCCGTGGCAGTTTCGTAATTGTAACAAAGAACATGGCACTTTCCGAACGGCAAATTCTAGAAACGTCCTCCCTCCATTCTATAAATATAGCCCCGCTGCTTTCGTCTCTACATTCTCTGTCCTTATATAGTTATAATTTTTTTTAGGGTTTCGAGACCTCGCTTTCCCACTCCAATGGCCGCGAACAACGAGTCCCCGGCGCCGGCGCCGGCGGTGGCCTCCTCCATCACGGCGGTGAAGCTGAAGGTGGCGGAGCCGATGGTGGAGGCGGCCGTGGGGTTCTACAAGTCGGTGCTCGGCGCTGAGGTGAAGAAGATGACGCGGGCTGCGTACACCGACTGGAAGCTCGGCCAGGAGCTCCCCCGGCTCCTCTCCGCGGAGATCGTCATCGGTTCGGAGCTCGTCCTCGTCTCCGGCGAGATCCAGGACTCTCCCGCGTAAATTCTTCCATTCTCGCTCTTCTTCTTCTTGGTTCGGTACTGCAAAATTTAATTATTAATGTTATATTCGTTTAAATATTTAATTATTTGACAGATGAATTATTTCCAGTGTCAGTTTAAAACTGTTCTTCCCTACTTATTTATTTAAGAGATCGATTTAATATTTTTCCTTTTTTAGGAACAATTTATTTTCTTTGTTTAACTTTTTCAATTTTTCCTTTGGATAACACTTTGAGCTGATCTACTTCTTTTGGTTCGGTACTGCAAATTTATATATTAATGTTATTTTCCTTTAAATATTTAATTATTATTGGACAGATAAATAATTTCCAGTGTTAGTTTAAAATTGTTCTTCCCTATTTATTTATTTATTCAAGAGATTTAATATTTTCCTTTTTAGGAACACTTTATTTTCTTTGTTTAACTTTTCCATTTATTTCTTTGGATAAGGGCTGATCTACTTCTTGTCCTCAGTCCTCTATACTCCTAGATCTTTTATTTTATATTTATTTTTATATCTAATCCCAAAAATAAATAAATTATGTCTATTGTTAGTAAGTAACACTTATTGTATACTTTATTATTATTATTTTACATTTATTTATTTTTATATCTAATATAAATATAAATTATTCCTAGATCTTTTATTTTTACCTTTATTTTTATATCTAATGCAAAAGATAAATTATGTCTAGTGTTAGTAACACTTATTGTCTACTTCTTTTTATTTTACATTTATTTTATTTTATATCTAATATAAATATAAATTATTCCTAGATCTTTAATTATTTTCTTTTTAGGAATACTTTATTTTCTTTGTTTAACTTTTCTATTTTTTTCCCTTTGGTTAACAAGCTGATCTACATCTTGTCCGCTATAATATTCCTAGATCTTTTAATTTACATTTATTTTTATAAAACAATTACTGCATGTCTACTTCTTTTTATTTTACAATTATTTTTATATCTAATATAAATATAAATTATTCCTGGATATTTTATTTTACACTTCGTTTTTCTTTCTCTATTTATTTATTTAGGATATTTAATATTTTCTTTTTTAGTAACATTTGTTGTCTACTTCTTGTGTACTCTATATATTCCTAGATAAATTATGTTGTTGAGCTATATATAGGCAGGCAGGCAGGCATGCAAGTACGTACGTTTGTTTGTTGTTGATCAGGAATATGAAGGGGCCTTTGGTGCTGGAGGTGGAGGGGGAATATTTGCAGCTCATCGCGCTGATGGCGGCGCAGAACGGGGCGGTTCAGGAGGGCGTGGTCGAGGAAACCGAGTGTGGTAGACTCGCCGTCAAGCTCAGGGACCCCTTCGGCGTCCGCTGGATCCTCATCTCGCCCAGGCCGCCGCCGCAGCCGCCGCAATCAGGATCATGCTGAGAGCGAAATGCAGCGCAGCATAGCTAGTGATCCGCGCGGCTGATGCATGCATGCATGGGGTTGATATATACATAAATGAATGCAGTGATAGTCTAGCTATGCTTTGATATGTGTTTTTTTCCTTCTAGTTATATGCTAATGTGGTAGAAATTAACAAGTACTTGCAGTGATGGTCTAGCTAGCTATGCTTTGATATGAATGAATGTGCATCATTTTGGTATATGTTAGTTGTTTTCATTTGGGAATTGAGGTCATTTAAATATATAGAAAATGCAAAAAAAAAAAAAAAAAAATCATATCTGAAATATTAATTTCTATTTATACCCATCTAATTTTTTCAGTATTAATTTCTACATATCTGAAATATTTTTTTTAATACCCATCTATTTCTTGGAATGGTCATTTACATATATAGAAAATGCAAAAAAAAAAAAAAAAAAACACATAATAGTAGAATGGGCATAATCTTTTTTCTTGTTGTTGTTATTGATGTTGTTCACTGTTTTTTTGAAGGACTATACAGTATATTGCATTAATATACATTTGAACTCCAAAATAAACTTAAATTATCTAATTTTTCAGTAATAAAAAAAAAAAAATTTCGTACGTGCATTACGTACATGAACATGACTAGTAAACTTAATTAGTCCTACGTTTCAATTTAAAAACCTCTCTTTTATAAATATATATATATATATATATATATATACCATTTTAGTATATATATATATATATATATATATATACTAAAATGGTATATATATATATATATATATATATATATATATATATATATATATATATATATATATATATATATATATATATATATAGAAAGAAGGGAAAAAAAATTGTGGTGTGCTTCCGCCACTGGTCCTATATATGTTCCACAATATGGACACTGGTACGAACATAATATGGATATCGAGACATGCACCGATTTGACTTTGTCATGACCCCACCCCCTCTCCCACATTGTAGCGACAACTGCCTCAACTCATTTAATATATATATATATATATATATATATATATATATATATATATATATATATATATAGTTTTATATATTTTTTAGTATTACCATCACTACAATTCTCTTTTGATCCAAATACCACAATTTGTTTTTAGTTGCCGATAAATCAGGAGGGACACAGTGATTTAAAAGATGGGAGGGGGCCTCCACTCGTTCATATGTAGGTCTACTCCCTTCTATAATTCTATACACTAAAAATTATATCGTTCATTCTATAATGTTAAAGTAAAAAAATTGACAAAATCTACTCCTTGTTCCATATTTTATTATAGTTCTTGGTAATGTAACATCTACATCGATAATTCAAGTATTGTATACGTCATTAGTCTGATCCTTTGTAGGGAATACCCATAATAACGAACTTGCAAATGGATCTCTTTATCATAAAGAGATTCGTTGTTCTTGACTCTCCTTCACCTTAATTGTTATTTGAACAAAAAGATCACAATAAACTTTTGGTAAAAATTATGTATTCTTAGTCGAGTGGGGATAGAATTTCTCTTATGCATGTCTATAGAGTTTTGAAAAATCCATTCATATCAGAGATAGATATAGGATTAAAATTTGTCGAACGAACCGTACTCCTTCGTATACGTCAGGAGCCCATTGATGAATAGGAATTTGGGAAAGCTTAAACCCAATTCGATGGATACAAGCCCTATATGGATACAAGCGCTATACATTTGAAGGTACTTAAAAGAATTCTGACTATTATTGTCTAATTATTTGTCATTTTTTAATATCCTTTTTCTAGTGCATAACTTAATGAATTCTAATTTGAATAATTTTTCTTTAAATTTGTCCCCACACCCTATAAATGTTTTTTTTTAATCTCTGCCATATATCCCCGCAACATTGCTAACTGCTGGTTATTGATTATGTATTCTAAAGTTTCATATTAAAGTGATAGTGGGATAAGAACATGTCTTAATAAATTGAGACAGAATTGTTATTTAAGTTTGTGGGAAATATTTTTTTGATAGATATAATTTAGTATGAAATATTTAACGTGTAGAATCAAGTGAAAGAATGGAAACTTAATAAAAATTTACACAATATATAAAAATAGAAAGACAGAAAAACGTTACCGAGAAAAATATCTTTATTCTAAAAGAAAAAAAAAACTAAACATAAACTAATTAAATTATCTAATATCAGATATTTGATGGTCCTACTCAAATATATACTATTATTACAATAACAATATTTAATATTATATGTAAAAAAACTTTTTAATATATTCCTAATTTCCTAAGCTTTTCTTTTTACCGAAAAACAAAAAAGAAAGTCATAATTTTCCGGTAAATTACCGTTGGTTTGCAGTCACGGCTGACATTTCTGTTAGGACAGGTGGAATCAGTGTCCCCTTACATCTGCCGACTATTTACACTTTTGCCCCTACTCTGCGAAATAAAAATCCAACCGTAATTCCATTTCAGTGGCAAGTCCGTAATTGTAACCATGAACATGGCACTTTCCGAACGGCAAATTCTAGAAACGTCCTAGTCCCTACATTCTATAAATAGCCCCCTCTGCTGCTTTCGTCACTATTCTCACTCTCTGTATTTACATTCCTTTAGGGTTTCGAGTCCTCGCCCTCCCACTCCAATGGCCGCGGCGAGCAAAGAGACCCCGGCACCGGCAGAGGAGGCCGCCTCCTCCATCACGTCGGTGAAGTCGACGGTGGCGGTGGCGGAGTCGGTGGTGGAGGAGGCCGTGGGGTTCTACAAGGCGGTGTTCGGCGCCGAGGTGGTGAAGGTGAACCGGACCGCCGACCCCAACTGGAAGCCCGGCCGGGAGCTCCCCCGGATCCTCTCCGCCGAGATCGACATCGGATCGCAGCTCATCCTCGTCTCCGGCGAGATCCAGGACGCTCCGGCGTAAGTACTTCGATCCATTCTCTAGCTAGCTCTTCTTCTTTTGGTTCGGTACTGCAAATTTTTATATATATATATATTAATGTTATTTTTCTTTAATAGTAAATTATTGGACTGATGAATTATTATTTCCAGTGCTAGTTTAAAATTGTTCCTCCCTACTTATTTATTTAAGAGATCGAATTAATATTTTATTTGTTCAACTGTTCCATTTATTTCTTTCGTTAACACTTTGAGCTGATCTACATCTTGTCCGCTATACTCCTAGATCTTTTATTTTACATTTATTTTTACATCTAATACAAAAAATAAATCATGTCTAGTGTTAGTAACACTTATATATTGTCTACTTCTTTTTATTTTTTATATCTAATATAAAAATAAATTATTGCTAGATTTTTTATTTTTCTTTCTCTATTTATTTATTTAAGATATTTCTTATTTTCTTTTTCCAGTAACACTAATTGTCTACTTTTTGTACTCTATACATATTCCTAGATCTTTTATTTTAAATTTATTTTTTATATCTAATAATTAGTTATACTTATTATGTACTTCTTTTTATTTTACATTTTTTTATTTTTTATATCTAATATAAACATAAATTATTCCTAGATCTTTCATTTTACACTTTATTTTTCTTTATTTTCTTTTTCAGAGTAACACTTATTGTCTACTTCTTGTCCTCTATATATTCCTAGATCTTTTAGTTTACATATATTTTTATATCTAATATAATATAGCCGAGTATATCCTTTTTTTCTTGTTTTTTTTTTTCGATATATAAAAATAAACCAAAACCTATAACTATAAATATAAATATTTATAATTATATCCTTTACTAAAGAATAATTGTTGTTGAGCTATGCACGCACGCACGCGCACGTACGTTTTGTTGTTGGTCAGGAATATGAAGGTGCCGTACGTTTTGTTGTTGGTCAGGAATATGAAGGTGCCTTTCGTACTGGAAGTGGACGGGGAATATTTCCAGCTCACCGCGGAGAGGGCGGCGGAGCGAGGGGCAGTTCATGAGGGCGCGCTCAGGGAACTCGAGTGCGGTAGGCTCTCCGTCAAGCTCAGGGACCCCTTCGGCGTCCTCTGGATCCTCGTCTCGTCCAGGCCGCCATCGCCGCCGCCGCCGCAGCAGGATGCAGAGAGCCAATGCAGCGCAGCGCCGCAGCAGGATGCTGAGAGCGAATGCAGCTCAGTTACTGGTCGGCAAGATTGATGCATGCATGGGGACGTTGATATGTACATGAATTGATGACTTTAATTTCATGTGTGTTTTTTCTCCTAGTTATACGCTAATGTAGTAATGTGGTAGAACTTAATAAGTACTTGCAGTGATGGTCTAGCTTTGATTTGTTTTTGTTTTTTTTTGTTGTCCAGCTATGATTTGATATGAATGAATGCGTCATTTTGGTATATGTTTGTTGTTTGAAAAATGCTATTTGGCCCGCGATTCTGGAACCGCCAAGCAGACCGCTGATAGATTCTCATTGGTCCCTCCTATTTGTTTGGTCCACCATTAAAAATAAGATCAATGAAAAAACCGTTGTTTTTATATGAATGAATGAATCATATTGGTGTATTTTTTTTTCGAAAATATCCGTTTTAAAAGTTTAAAACGTTTTAACCAATATGAATGAATACATCATATTGGTTAAAAATTTAAAATATATGTTTTAAACTTTTAACCATATATATATATATATATATATATATATATATATATATGAAAAAAATGTAAGAAAAAATTTTGGGGTGGCGTGCCCTTTCCCCCTTGAAATTTTTTTTTTTTTTTATT
>JAYESA010000013.1:181026389-181171389 GCA_036927795.1 Iris macrosiphon
GGTTTGCAGTCACGGCTGACATTTCTGTTAGGACAGGTGGAATCAGTGTCCCCTTACATCTGCCGACTATTTACACTTTTGCCCCTACTCTGCGAAATAAAAATCCAACCGTAATTCCATTTCAGTGGCAAGTCCGTAATTGTAACCATGAACATGGCACTTTCCGAACGGCAAATTCTAGAAACGTCCTAGTCCCTACATTCTATAAATAGCCCCCTCTGCTGCTTTCGTCACTATTCTCACTCTCTGTATTTACATTCCTTTAGGGTTTCGAGTCCTCGCCCTCCCACTCCAATGGCCGCGGCGAGCAAAGAGACCCCGGCACCGGCAGAGGAGGCCGCCTCCTCCATCACGTCGGTGAAGTCGACGGTGGCGGTGGCGGAGTCGGTGGTGGAGGAGGCCGTGGGGTTCTACAAGGCGGTGTTCGGCGCCGAGGTGGTGAAGGTGAACCGGACCGCCGACCCCAACTGGAAGCCCGGCCGGGAGCTCCCCCGGATCCTCTCCGCCGAGATCGACATCGGATCGCAGCTCATCCTCGTCTCCGGCGAGATCCAGGACGCTCCGGCGTAAGTACTTCGATCCATTCTCTAGCTAGCTCTTCTTCTTTTGGTTCGGTACTGCAAATTTTTATATATATATATATATTAATGTTATTTTCCTTTAATAGTAAATTATTGGACTGATGAATTATTATTTCCAGTGCTAGTTTAAAATTGTTCCTCCCTACTTATTTATTTAAGAGATCGAATTAATATTTTATTTGTTCAACTGTTCCATTTATTTCTTTCGTTAACACTTTGAGCTGATCTACATCTTGTCCGCTATACTCCTAGATCTTTTATTTTACATTTATTTTTACATCTAATACAAAAAATAAATCATGTCTAGTGTTAGTAACACTTATATATTGTCTACTTCTTTTTATTTTTTATATCTAATATAAAAATAAATTATTGCTAGATCTTTTATTTTTCTTTCTCTATTTATTTATTTAAGATATTTCTTATTTTCTTTTTCCAGTAACACTAATTGTCTACTTTTTGTACTCTATACATATTCCTAGATCTTTTATTTTAAATTTATTTTTTATATCTAATAATTAGTTATACTTATTATGTACTTCTTTTTATTTTACATTTTTTTATTTTTTATATCTAATATAAACATAAATTATTCCTAGATCTTTCATTTTACACTTTATTTTCCTTTATTTTCTTTTTCAGAGTAACACTTATTGTCTACTTCTTGTCCTCTATATATTCCTAGATCTTTTAGTTTACATATATTTTTATATCTAATATAATATAGCCGAGTATATCCTTTTTTTCTTGTTTTTTTTTTCGATATATAAAAATAAATCAAAACCTATAACTATAAATATAAATATTTATAATTATATCCTTTACTAAAGAATAATTGTTGTTGAGCTATGCACGCACGCACGCGCACGTACGTTTTGTTGTTGGTCAGGAATATGAAGGTGCCGTACGTTTTGTTGTTGGTCAGGAATATGAAGGTGCCTTTCGTACTGGAAGTGGACGGGGAATATTTCCAGCTCACCGCGGAGAGGGCGGCGGAGCGAGGGGCAGTTCATGAGGGCGCGCTCAGGGAACTCGAGTGCGGTAGGCTCTCCGTCAAGCTCAGGGACCCCTTCGGCGTCCTCTGGATCCTCGTCTCGTCCAGGCCGCCATCGCCGCCGCCGCCGCAGCAGGATGCAGAGAGCCAATGCAGCGCAGCGCCGCAGCAGGATGCTGAGAGCGAATGCAGCTCAGTTACTGGTCCGCAAGATTGATGCATGCATGGGGACGTTGATATGTACATGAATTGATGACTTTAATTTCATGTGTGTTTTTTCTCCTAGTTATACGCTAATGTAGTAATGTGGTAGAACTTAATAAGTACTTGCAGTGATGGTCTAGCTTTGATTTGTTTTTGTTTTTTTTTTGTTGTCCAGCTATGATTTGATATGAATGAATGCGTCATTTTGGTATATGTTTGTTGTTTGAAAAATGCTATTTGGCCCGCGATTTTGGAACCGCCAAGCAGACCGCTGATAGATTCTCATTGGTCCCTCCTATTTGTTTGGTCCACCACTAAAAATAAGATCAATGAAAAAACCGTTGTTTTTATATGAATGAATGAATCATATTGGTGTATTTTTTTTTCGAAAATATCCGTTTTAAAATTTTAAAACGTTTTAACCAATATGAATGAATACATCATATTGGTTAAAAATTTAAAATATATATTTTAAACTTTTAACCATATATATATATATATATATATATATATATATATATATATATATATATATGAAAAAAATGTAAGAAAATTTTTTGGGGTGGCGTTCCCTTTCCCCCTTGAAATTTTTATTTTTTTTTATTATGAGAAATGCGTACGTCCAAATTGACTTCCAAATTATTATGTAAACTATCTAAAGACTCCATCATTCTTCATATTGTCCAACATGTAACTGTATTAGGATACTTAAGTAGATGCCGAATTCGTATCGCAGTGTCCAAAAAGTATGGTTTCGATGCCCTTGTAACGACATGGTCAGAACTATATTGGTAGAAGTATATATTTATTGGTACTTAGAACAAGTTGCCGTCTTAGCTCAGCCGGTAGAGCGCACGGCTTTTAACCGTGTGGTCGTGGGTTCGATTCCCACAGACGGCGTTTTCAATTTTTATTTTTATTTTTTTCTTCTCTTATATGGTGTTCTGCAAATAAGCCCTCATTGTACTATATTTCTAGTTTAATCTCCTAAATCTTGGTATTTGCTTAATAGAAAATTTACTGTAACGAAAATATTTTTAAATAAATTAAAAAAAAAAATTTAAGAATAACGAAAGCTTTTGCCATCTCAAATGGCGAAAATACAACAATTTTTTTTTAATGGATTCGGCCAAATTTTCGTCAACTGTGTTGACAAAAATACAACAAATTTTTTTTAATTGATTCGGCCGAATTTTCGCCAACTGTGTTGGCGAAAATCCAACAAATATTATTTTGTGCTGACGTGGCTTCAGCGTCCGATTTTCGCCAACTCTGTTGGCAAAAATTTGGACGCGCTGACGCTACGTCAAATTTTCGCCAACTGAGTTGCCGAAAATCTGACCGGTTCGGGTGGGTAGCAGTTCGGGTTGGCTGGTGGGAGATATTGAATAGGTTTGATCGCGGTTGGGTGGGTGGTTTAAGAGGGTGGGTGGTTTAATATGGTGGCTGGTTTAACAGGGTGGGTGAGTGGTTGGTGTGTGGGTTGTATAAGGAGGAAGGAGTAGTGAATCCACAAAATACTTCGAAAAATAGAGAAGCAGTAGAAGAGAAGAGGAGGAAATAGAGAAGCAGTAGCAGAGCAAGAGAAGGAGAACATGAAGAGAAATTTTGATTTGTAATATATTTTTATTTATTTTTAAGTAATATGTTTAGTCATATTTATATTTATAATTGTTCTAAATAGTTGTATCAATTTAGTAGCCATAATCATTTAGTGTTAGTGTTCATATTTAGCATGTTAATCATTTGTACAAAAATCGAATAATATAGTGTTAGTGTTAATATTTAGCATATTATTCATTTTTCTAAATAGTTGTATCATTTTAGTTTTGATAGTTAATATTCTTAATTAATTTTAGTATGACGGAAGAAAAACTATTAGTTGTAATTTTAATTTTAGTTATAATCTAATACTACTCTTTAGCAAAATAGTTATGATTATACCATAGTCATAACTATTTTGCTAATTCTAAGTAGTTAATGCTAGTGTTACTACGTAGTTAGTGTTACTACGTAATTAATGTTATGGTTATAGTAAAAATGATTAGGATTCAGGGTTCGGAAACACTAACACTAACCATAAACCAAACTATAACTTTAATCATTTTAACTGTCACGCCCCAGTTCCAAAATACACAGGACCAGGCCACGTGGCAATGGCCAGCTAATACGACTCCGAAGGATTTTCCAATTTAATGGACCCGATGAAGCGTACTACGTTGTCCTAAAATACTATCAAGTCTAATATGCTAACATGCAGCAGGTAAATATCTAATCTCATCTACAAAATATAAACAAGAAGTGCTGAAATAAATACTAAAAATAAGTGCGGAGTCTAAATGTCATAATACAATCCAAATAAGTCTGATGGGAACAAACCCACTACAATACTGAAATAAGAGTATAAAAGGACAAATAAAAGTACTAGGCTAGAGCATCGGCTAGATAAGGATGCTCCAGTCCTAGGCGGAAGGCCTACCAGTGATCAAGGAAACTCTGATGGTAACACCTCAAGCTCCTCCTCGGTCGCGTACCTCGTCTCCTGTCTGGGCCCGTACACGGTCGGATAGTATACCTCGTCCAAATCTGGAAGGGAACCAGGTCCTCAGAGGGACGTAACAAGATACAAAAATACATGCCAAATATAAATATTGAATAAATAAAGGGGGTGTACTAACCATCTAAGTGAATGCAATTTTAGGACAACCTTGGTACGTATGGGTAGGTGTAGGCATAACGTCCAACAATCCGAAGAGCGTGGTATTTGCATATGTAACGTCCATCGTTTCGAAGAACGAGGTATCTGCATATATATATATATATATATATATATATATATATATATATATATATATATATATATATATATATATATATATATATATATATATGTCTGTAACGCTCCGAAGAACGCGGTATCCGAATAAAGGAAGTCATTAGATCCGTGGCTCCTCTGGACACTACGGATTCTAATGTGTGTATACCATACGCCTACCAGCTGTCCTCCCCTCCCAATGCAAATATACAAGTCGAATACACTACGTGCATACCACGTAACTACATGTCATGTCTCAAATAACTAGGCTAACCTGACTACGCACTAAAACCGTGATGCATGTCACACGCACCGATAACTAGTCGGGTACGCTAACTCGCATCCCAACATGAGTTTGTCATCGTGATGAGTGTAAGAAGTGTCAGGGTCTTGGAAGATATCAGAATATCTTCACTACAGCAGGTGAGTCTGCTAGTGATTAAGTCAATACACTACACATCGACGCAATCGTCGACTGCACCCGAGTCATTCTCGGACGCGCACAGTTATATATAATAATTGCAACAACATCTCATGCAACATTTAATAACTTGAATTTTAAACAGTAAATAAGGCAAGGTATACTTGCCTGGATCCTCAAGCTGCGAATACCAAAATCCTGCTCCCGAAGCCTCGCCCGAACGATCATATATATATAGTATAATATAATAATCATAAGTCATTATACTAGTACACACAGAAATATAGCTACACTGCACTTAGTAACTAACGCAAGGTGGGGTCACAATCGGTCAACTAGTAGGGTCAATTATGCACGTGTCTAAAATGCACAAGTATCATGCCCCTCTAAACGTATATTTCTCAAATATTACAACCATGGTTGACTAAGTTTTAAGTAGGTACTAAGTTATATCCAAGAAAAGTTGGTAGTGTTAACCATCTAGGTCTCCATATACGAGTACGTCATGTCCTCAAATATCCTGCACAACAAGAAAGTTAGCTACCAAATATGTTACATCTCCAATATCGTATAACACTAAACACGTGTCCTAACTAGTAGGTTAGGGTGCACAATGATAATTTAGCCTAAGCACCTAGGTCCTACACAAATATGTGTCATACTAACAACCTAATTCCATAAAGTATTTAATAACACTAACTACTATTCCAACACATGCATATACATACTAAATAATAGGGTTCACTAACAATATTGGTTCATGCAACACAAAAAGGAGGAGGAGTGAACATGCACACCTAGGACTAGCTCTTAAACAGGGAGGGGTGCTCGGTCCGCTGCTCGAGGATGGCCGATCTCCGGCGGGTGGAGGTTGTCACGACCCGATTCCGTAGAATCGTTGAGGCGTCCCCCGAATCGTGACCGACGTGCGGGCCTGGGGTTGCGTCCGCACAAGGCTTTAATGATTTGCATAGCAAGCACATATTCAGAGTACGCAGATAAATTGAAACACAGATTTGAAACATGGAAAATTTCTCTTTATTGATAATGAACATCTATTACAAACTCTTGAACTAGTCAGCTAATATGTCGCACGGGCTTACAAAAGTGTTGACTCAAAATGAGATAGCAGTCCTGTACATTACATCACTTTATTAAACTTCAAAATGTATAGACCTCCGGGCTGGAGGACGGCTTTGCCACGAAGCTGCATTGTGTATGGAAAGTTGCAAGCTTCTTCTTCTTGTACTTCAAAAGAGGCGCGATCAAGATGCGCCTATAGCTGGACTGGATCGGGAAGACGACTTCGGCTCCTCGCTCGGTTCGCCTTGGTGTGGAGAACCTGTTTCAACGAGGGTCAGCATGTCGAAACATACTGGTGAAGGCGAGCTAACCCAACTATACCAATCAACATGTTGTTTTAATGAAGCATGCATATTTGTGGGTTTCTATCTTGCCTTAGTTCATTTACAAGTAAGCAGCATATAGAATTTACTGAAATAAACTTGCCAACGTTCGGTGGATTTTACCTGCCCGTTTGAATCACCTGCACAATACTTACCATGCCTTCCCTGCCACGAAGACACAAGTTAGTTGCAACAGGTTTAAATGCACACGATAAACACACGATGCATTGCAAGCCATATTCATACGATAAACACACGAGGCGTTGCAAGCATATACATACGAGGATCACTGGCTTGATGCCATAATGGACATAGTCAAGGACAAGGATACCATGCAACGAGAACACGATGAGCTCATAAAAATATGATACGTTGTAAGCCATCCAGTCCGCACACGATTGACTATAAATACGAAGTCTGTCCGGATCGGATCGGTGCCAGTGCCATAGCGACCGTCCGCAGGACTTATACCCTTGTGCACAAGTTGTCCATGATCGAACACACGATGTTTAGTTAAATTATCACTTCACGCAGTTGAGGCAACACGAGTAATGCATGATTCATTTTGCATAGCCTCCAGGAACAATTATGCGCATACAAGATATGATTCATAAATAGCACAATTTATAGCAGAAGATGCATTCTAACTAAAATTGATGCATATGATGAATATTTCGAACGAACAAGCATGCAAGTAAGTGACCGTTCACGAGTTTATTGACAAGCAGTATTAACCAAGTCTATTCTCTTTTATCTTGGTTTCTTTTATTATTACTTGGTATCGTTTGATCGGGGCAACAAGAATACAAGGTTTATAGATGTGAAGCTTGGAAGCAGGGCTAGCTAATCGGGATGGTAGCCACTCACTTAGATTGTTGGAAGGGGGAAGGAAAGAGGCGCTTCACGACTCCGCTCGCAAGCCGCCTACTGCTTGTTCACCTGCATTACGAACAGCTCGATCAATACCTCTTCCACTTTTCTAAATCTCGGAATTGAAGTGCAGTTCAATGAACGAAAACAATGAAAACCATCGAAATCGTTCAAGGAAAACAAGCAAATCCTAAAACCAACTCAAAGCACGAAAGCAACAAGCGACATCGAAAATCGAGGTAATAAAAGATAGCAGCGGAGAGGTCCCTCCTGACTCTGCCGCTAAGTCGATCCCGGGGGCACGGTCCACTGAATATGGGAATTGATTCCGAAGAAACAAATCCATAACGAGGACGAGTTCTTGTTTCAATCTATCCCGATCGAACGATACCATTTGTGTTTCTTAGCCGCGCTCCCTGTACCGGGGGAACGCGGCGCTATATCCTACCCAACCAATTGAAAGTTTCGTCCCGAAACTTAGGAATATTGCTTACCGTTAGGGATTATTTCGTTGCGGGCGATGATCAGGAAGGTTCAGACAAGAACTAATGGCATGGCCTAGATTGCCACAAGCGAGACATAACACAAGTCTCTTACG
Organism: Iris macrosiphon; assembly: GCA_036927795.1. NCBI lineage: Eukaryota > Viridiplantae > Streptophyta > Magnoliopsida > Asparagales > Iridaceae > Iris > Iris macrosiphon. The sequence goes on from JAYESA010000013.1 coordinate 181,034,279, forward strand.
ACATTGATTGAAGGCGTGCCCTCGTTTGTTGCAGTATTGACACACTTGGTTGGGATTTGCTCTGTGCTGACCACCGTTGTTTTGGTGCTTTGTGGCAGTGTTTCCTCTCTCGTCGCTATGGCATTTGTGATTTTAAGTATGCACAGCGCCGACAGAAACGTGAGGATATTGTGGTTCAAGTGATAGGGCATAATTCATGACTTCACGCATGGTCCCGTACTGATGAACGACTACGTGCCCATGAATGGCAGGGCGCAAACCGCCTTCAAACCTTCTAGCTCGACTCGCTGCATCAGGTAAATAGGCCCTAGCGAATTTGGAGAGTCGGTTGAATTCGGCGGAGTATTGCTTCACTGACATACTGCCCTGCCGCAGCTGCACGAACTCGTTTTCCATTTGACGTTGTACCGGAGGGGGTATAAACTCCTCTTCAAACGCGGCATAAAAAGTCATCCACGAGATCGCCTCCTCTCCGTGATCAAATTGGAGAGATCGTCGATGCACGTTCCACCAATCGTGCGCATTGAGGCAGAGCTGAAGTTGCACGCAGGCGACGCGCTTCTCTTCGGGGACCTCTAGCAGAGCGAAGTGATCTTCAAGTTCGGCTAGCCAATCTAGGGCCACGATGGGTTCCTCAGTCCCGTTGAATGGGGTGTTGCAAACTTTCTTGAAGTGGCCAAAGTCGAAGGCAGTCACGTCCCTCGGCCTTGGAATTTGTGGCGTCTCTACTTTAAGCACGGGCTGTTCCACCGGAGTCGCTGGCGTTGCCGCGGAATGGTTGGAAGCCAAAGTCTGAACGATCTGTTGCAGGATATCTACCTGCTTCTGTTGAACTGAGAATCGGGCCTCTAAATTGCTTTCGAACTTGGCTTGGCGAGCATCATCTCTTTGTCGTTGTGCTTCTAACATTTGCATCACCCGCTCTAGCAGGTCGACTTGAGATATGCCACGCTGGCTCTGAGAGCTTCCCGAAGTGCCCGAACTACTTCCTTGGCCTTGCGTTTCGTTCGGTGCTTGCGCTGCAGATTGCGCTAGTGCCATTCCTTCAAAAGAAGATAAATTACATTAGAATCATAATGTATTATGGACTTATTGCATGAATGTATCTCATTTTGGCCTAGCGAGTTCAAGAGTTCGCACAGGAATTTGATCGTTAAAGGAACTTTTCCAGTGCGAGAGTCTAAGGAACTTGAATTTGTGCTCTGATACCACTATGTCACGACCCAATTTCGTAGAATCGTTGAGGCGTCCCCCGAATCGTGACCGCCGTACGGGCCTGGGGTTGCGCCCGTACAAGGCTTTAATGATTTGCATAGCAAGCACATATTCAGAGTACGCAGATAAATTGAAACACAGTTTTAAAACATGAAAACGTTCTCTTTATTGATAATGAACATCTATTACAAACTCTTGAACGAGTCAGCTAATATGCCGCACGGGCTTACAAAAGTGTTGACTCAAAATGAGATAGCAGTCCTGTACATTACATCCCTTTACTAAACTTCAAAATGTATAGACCTCCGGGCTGGAGGACGGCTTTGCCACGAAGCTGCATTGTGTATGGAAAGTTGCAAGCTTCTTCTTCTTGTACTTCAAAAGCGGCGCGATCAAGATGCGCCTACAGCTGGACTGGATCGGGAAGACGACTTCGGCTCCTCGCTCGGTTCGCCTTGGTGCGGAGAACCTGTTTCAACGAGGGTCAGCATGTCGAAACATACTGGTGAAGGCGAGCTAACCCAACTATACCAATCAACATGTTGTTTTAATGAAGCATGCATATTTGTGGGTTTCTATCTTGCCTTAGTTTATTTACAAGTAAGCAGCATATAGAATTTACTGAAATGAACTTGCCACCGTTCGGTGGATTTTACCTGCCCGTTTGAATCACCTGCACAATACTTACCATGCCTTCCCTGCCACGAAGACACAAGTTAGTTGCAACAGGTTTAAATGCACACGATAAACACACGATGCATTGCAAGCCATATTCACACGATAAACACACGAGGCGTTGCAAGCATATACACACGAGGATCACTGGCTTGATGCCATAATGGACATAGTCAAGGACAAGGATACCATGCAACGAGAACACGAGGAGCTCATAAAAACACAATGCGTTGCAAGCTATCCAGTCCGCACATGATTGACTATAAACACGAAGTCTGCCCGGATGGGATCGGTGCCAGTGCCCTAGCGACCGTCCGCAGAACTTATACCCTTGTGCACAAGTTGTCCGTGATCGAACACACGATGTTTAGTTAAATTATCACTTCACGCAATTGAGGCAATACGAGTAATGCATGATTCATTTTGCATAGCCTCCAGGAACAATTATGCGCATACAAGAGATGATTCATAAATAGCACAATTTATAGCAGAAGATGCATTCTAACTAAAATTGATGCATATGATGAATATTTCGAACGAACAAGCATGCAAGTAAGTGATCGTTCACGAGTTTGATTGACAAGCAGTATTAACCAAGTCTATTCTCTTTTATTTTGGTTTCTTTTATTATTACTTGGTATCGTTTGATCGGGGCAACAAGAATACAAGGTTTATAGATGTGAAGCTTGGAAGCAGGGCTAGCTAATCGGGATGGTAGCCACTCACTTAGATTGTTGGAAGGGAGAAGGAAAGAGGCGCTTTACGACTCCGCTCGCAAGCCGCCTACTGCTCGTTCACCTGCATTACGAACAGCTCGATCAATACCTCTTCCACTTTTCCAAATCTCGGAATTGAAGTGCAGTTCAATGAACGAAAACAATGAAAACCATCGAAACCGTTCAAGGAAAACAAGCAAATCCCAAAACCAACTCAAAGCACGAAAGCAACAAGCGACATCGAAAACTGAGGTAATAAAAGATAGCAGCGGAGAGTTCCCTCATGACTCTGCCGCTAAGTCGATCCCGGGGGCACGGTCCACTGAATATGGGAATCGATTCCGAAGAAACAAATCCATAACGAGGACGAGTTCTTGTTTCAATCTATCCTGATCGAACGATACCGTTTGTGTTTCTTAGCCGCGCTCCCCGCACCGGAGAAACGGGGTGCTACAGAGGTGCTCCGGCGGACTACACAATAGGCGATAGTAGCAACAGTGGTAGCAGCTGCGGGGTGGTGGTGACGAGGTAAAAATAACAGTAAGTGTCCTATAAATCGTTACATTCAGTGTGATTCTCTGGAGGAAGGTAAGAACTGCTCTAACTTGATACACAATACCCTATGTGTGTGTGTGTGTGTGTGTACATATGGTTTGAATAAAAACCCTAGTTCTTTCCTAATTTAGTTCTTTGTTTCTTTACAATTTATTCCGTTTTCTTGGCTAAGTGTGATTGTTCTCCTCCAATTCCTGACTAAATGGGAAGAGGACCCATCAATTTGGTATCAATTGGTATCAGAGCCTTTGGATCATGCTCTTGAAGCTAGTGGAGAGCACGACTCGAGCAGCCATGGCTCCAGAGCTAGATCTCTCCAAAGAATCAATCACCTATGATATCTTCCCCATGTATAAGTGTATAGTATGCACAGGTTGTGTACTGCAGTATTGGAGTGTTGGGCAGGCCAGGATTTGAGTGTGAGATGTGGGAGTATTGTGCAGGCCAAGAGGGAGTCGCAGTGCACTATTGTGCAATGTAGTGAAGAGCAGCAGCAACAAGGGGATGCACAACAGCAGCAAGGGGAGCAATTGCAGCAGCAAGAAGAGCAACTGCAGCAGCAATGCACAACAAGCAGCATGTCGTGTCCGTGTCCGTATAAAAGCAAGACCAGCATTCCCGCGTCCATGTTCGTGTGTCCGCGTCAGTATTAGGGTTAGTGTCCGCATGTGTTAGTGTGTCCGCGCGTGTGTGTGTGTGTGTTCGAGTTAGGGTTAGGATTAGTGTGTGTCGTGTCATGTCGTGTCGTATCGTGATGTGTTGTGTTGTGTCGTATCCTGTCGTGTTAGAGAGAGAGAGACAGACAGACAGACAGAGAAAGGAGACAGAGAGAGGAGCTCACCGAGGAGGGGAGCCGGAGGAAGGACGCCGGAGGGAGAATGGAGCCGGAGGAAGGAGGAGCTGATGGCGAAGGGGGGAGGACGTGGCCAGAGAGGGGTCGTCGGGAGGGAGGAGGGGACGCCGGAGGGAGGAGGGGGAGGACGAGGCCGGAGGGGGTCGCCGGAGGGAGGAAGGGAGCCGGAGGAAGGAGGAGCCGGAGGGAGGGGGTTTCAAATTTGGGAAAGGTAGAGGGAGAGATCGAAGGAAATGGGGGGAATCAGCCCTAAATAAAAAAAAATTTAGCGACGTCTTAGCGACGCCAAAAATGACGTCGCTAAGTTAGCGACGTCTTTAACGTCACTACAGACGTCGTTAAATGTCTACAAGAGATACGTCGCTAAATACGTCGCTAAACATCGTTAAATGAAACATATTAGCGACATTTAGCGACGTTAATTGAACTTATAGCGAGTAATATTTTAAAAACTGAATTACAGTCGCTAAACGTCGCTAAATGTCGCCAATTAGCGACGTCTAGCGACGTTTTTACTTGGAGTCGCTAATTTATATTATATTAGCGACATTTTCCTTTGACGTCGCTAAAAATGTCGCTAATCCGGCTTATTCTAGTAGTGACTATGGTAGTCGTGTCCGATGGTCGCTACCCTCGTGGTATGTCGGCTGATGGTGTCACGATGGTCGCTACCCTCGCGTATGACAGCTGATGATGTCCCTGACGTGTGTGTGAGTTGTGAGATTAGATAGAGTAGCCTACCCATGCTCATACGTCAAAAAGTTGTCCTCATTATGCATTCATATAGATTGTCTCGTACAACGTACTTATATATTTTTTACCTATTACGCATGCTTACTGTATTCAAATTTACATGCTTCTATGTATCTTGTTACGTCCCTCTGAGGACCTGGTCCCTTTTCCAGGTGTAGACGATCTTGACTATTCGCAGGAGCACGGATCAGGACTTGCTACTTATCTCTTTCGATGAGGTCTTCTCTTCGAGTCTCATTGTTCATTAGATGTACTTATGTGGTTTCTCTTATATTCTAGTTGATAGTGGATTTGTCTCCACCCAACTACTTGTTCTTATCAAGCATTTTATACTTGATCCAGTTATATAGTTGATTGGTTATTTGATTCTGTGGATGAGATCTAGTTATGCCCTGTGACTTGTGACAATATATATATATATATATATATATATATATATATATATATATATATATATATATATATATATATATATACCACATGTGAGTTAATATTCATATTACAGCGTACGTGTGTATTATGGTATCCATATATTGGAGTTGCCGTATACATACGGCTGGCATGCTTACGTATTCCTAGTCCTACGTATTTTGGGACTGGGACGTGACAATAGTATTGTTAGGCTTTGATCCATGACAATAGAGTGAGCTTCTAAATACAGTGAGTGAGCTGAACTAGCTTCTGTTGAGTGAGAAATCACCTTCTGTTGAGTGAGAAAAGAATAGAAGAATTCCTTTTTAAGTATGTGTTGGTGGAGTAAGAAATGAATAGAATGAAAGAAAATTATAGACATGAAAAAGAAAGAGACGTTGTCAAAATATAAACGTTACAATATGAACGTTAAAAAAAAAATTGATAAGTGACCCGAAAAAAAAATCCAAACCCAACTAAAAAAAAAAAACCGAAACCAAAACAAGCCATAAACATAAAACATAAAACACACCCTAAACATAAAACCAAAAAAAATCGAAAATAAACCATAAACATAAAATCCAAAATATTAAAAACCGATCAGCCAAATTTTTACCATCACAAATGGCAAAAATTTAAATATAATATAAAAAATTCCCTTTCCTATATTAAGTTTATAAAAATATATATATAATAATATTTTTTTTATATTTTCTATATCACAGATGGCAAAATCTTTCATAATTTTAAAATTATCAAAAATTATTTTGTTTCAGCTAATTATTTTAAAAATATTATCGGTACAGTACAATTTTTTTTTTTTTTTTGCATAAAGCTCATTCATATCATTAACAACAGTAGCAGTGGAAGAAGAAGACGACGACGACGAAACGAGAAAGAAAGAATGGTGACGACTCTCTCTCTCCTCTCTTTTCCCACTCCAACTCCACGAGTTCTCCCCCTCCTCCCCAGAACCAAGCTCCATCTCCTCTCCTTCCACTCCTTCTTCTTCTCAAAGCACCACTCCACCACTCTCCATCATCCCACCATCACCACCACCCACCTCTCCTCCTCCGCCAACACGCACAACTCCGCCACCACATCCTCTGACAAGTGGGACTCCTCCGACTACGAGGCCCTCCTCAACGGCGGCGACCAGGTCACCTCCGTCCTCCAAGAGATGCTCAAACTGGTAAAGATCGCATCTTTAGCGCTTTAGAAAGAGGAAGACCCGTGTGGTGGTTGTTTTTCCTCTGTTTGTGATGTGGGCGTTTTGTCGAGCAGCTGGAGGACATGGACATGGACGAGGCTTCGGAGGCCGCGGCGGTGGAGATAGCGGCGCAGGGGGTTATAGGGAAGAGGGTCGACGAGATGGAGTCCGGGTTCATGATGGCGCTCGATTATATGATCCAGATTGCCGATAAGGACGGCGACCACCAGGTTACTGATGAAACTCCCAAGAGAGAAGTTTTTTTTTTGTTATTCTTCTTTTGGTTTCTAGTGTTTTGTTAAGTTTGATTAGTTTGGTATACCAGTTCCAGGATTTTCTTTTCCGTGCATATGGAAGCTGGGATTTTTATGGTTTTCTCGGATTATATTGCGTGTGTTTGGTTAGCTTGAACATGTCAAAAAGAAGAAGAAGAAGAAGAAGAAGAGCGCACCTATAGTATATACTAATAGGGATGTGTGGCGGTGCATTGGAACATACGTTAAGAAATGAGTGTATTCATGGATAGTTGGAAGTTGTTGCCAATTGAGGATAAAATGAGAGGTAATCGTCTTTGGACATATAAAAAGTATGCCAACAGATGCCTCGCTTAGGAGGAACTATAAGATGTTAGTCAAAGGTGCTGCGAGAACGAGGGATAGACCTAAACTAACTTGGATTGTAGCTGTAATAAAGGATATGGTTCTTGTTGATTTCAGATAGGACATGGCCCTTAGAGAACCAAACTGAATAAAATTATTCGAACATCGGACCCCAAAAAATTTGGGGTAAAGGTTTCGTTGTTGTTGTGTTTGGTTAGCGTGAGTTGTAGCCAATCTTCGAGAAATCACATATCCACCATTGGTTTAGGGTCATTTGGACCTTACATGACTCTTTTTAAGTTCCTAGAAATAGACTCAGTTATTAATGTTGAATTTCGATATTGACTTGAAAAAAAGAGAATCTGGGAATTCAAATTTAAGCTTGTCATGGAGTCCCTTATTATCATAATTGGCTTGATTTACATTGTTGCCCTATGAAGTTTGGTGGCCGAACTTCGGTTATGTAATGTACTAAGGTCAGTGAATAGTATCTTAAGTTATAATCCAATGACTATAGTTAGTTCGGCGATATAACAAATGACAATAGTTAGTTCGGGTTGAAGGTCCTGGGCGAGTAACCAATTTAGTGATTTAGTTGAATTAGGTGCTTAGTTATACGGACAAGGTGAAATGATGTCCGTATCCATATCGAGTCCGTACCCATGCCATGTCCTTGTCATACAACATAGGTAACTCCCTTTTAACCTATTTACAAACATTCATATCCCTTATCCTTCATATCCATGTCCGTATTCATGCAACATAGATCATGGACCGTTTTTTCGGTTTCATTGAAGGAAGATGGTATAAAGAAGAGTCAAAAGTCCATGCATGAGTTGGGGCTCTATTCTACCATCTGGTGAACTTAATTCAGTTCCACCAATGGGTAATTGACTTGGTGATTATAAGGGCAAAACTCAAGTGAGAGGTTTCAAATGAAACTTGACTTAGCGATGACTATGATAAAGTTCAGTTGACAAGGTTGTTTCATAAGTCTGATCATGGGCAATGTAGATCATGGGGACTTATGTTAGACTTGTGTACATTATACTAAAGCCATGTTGGATGCAGGGCCGGCCCTGAGCTCATGGGGGCCCAAGGCGAACTTTTAAAATGGGACCCCATACATAATGTAAAAAAAAAATTTGTTGTCATCAAGAATGTAAAAAAAAATATATATAGGTAAATATAAAACAAAAATATATTTTGTTGCCATCAAGAATGGAACAAAGGACCTCTAGTGTGCAAGTCTACCATAATAACCACTACATTACAACTGTTTTGTGTTAATGATGGTCCATTTTACATATTTGTTCTATTTTAGATACATATATATTGTCCCTTTAATCTTTGGGCAGCCGTCACCCAGCCTGCCTTCGGCCAGCCCTGGTTGGATGTGATGGGAAACTTTAGACACATGGCACATAGAGATTTTTTTGGCAAAGATGGAGCTCCAAACATTTTTCTTAATCTATTAATGGGAGAAATCACCCCTATCAAATGCAGAAATTTATCTTAATTATTATGCAATCTTTTATCTTTATCTTCTTTTTTTTACTTTCCAGCTTTTGCACTCGAGGTCCATCCTGACTGAAGGTGAATCACTTCAGCATGGAAAAAGTAGCTCCATTGTTTCCAATATTACAAGATGTTTTATGCTGTTCCTTTTTATGAATGTTGAAGTCCTTTCATGATCTGTATGATGTAATTTCTTAGGCTAGTTCAGTTTATTTGTTCAGATGTCTAATCCCTTAATTTGTGAACTACAAATTAGTCCAACTATTTCTCCTCACTGTGAAAATCACTCTGCACTTGGTGCTAATTCTTTAGCATCTCTGGGAGCTTCTGACCCAAGAGAGAACCCACTTAGGTTATTTATGTCAAGTGTTCAATCCCTTCATTTGTGAGCTGCAAATTAGTCCTACTACTTCTCCACTGAAAATCGCACGGCACTTGGTTTTTAGTTCTTCCGTGTCCCTGTGAGTAACTGACAGAGGAGAAAACCCACTTAGCGATTCTCAGTTTACCCTTTGACTTTTTCGCAATTTACTGAGAGATCTTTTTTCGTTTGATTATTAAACAATACATGCATATTTGTTAGCGTTACAGAGGACACAAGGACCTTTATAGAGCCGAATGGAAGAAGAGGATTCAAACAAACAACCCCAAAAAATTGAGATAAAGTCTTTGTTGTTTTGTATTAAACTTTACACGCATACTAGTATTTGACTATTAAATATTTTATAGGCAAATGAGCCTATATTATAAAACTAGAATAATTGTTGATTTAGAAAGGAAATTAGAATGGCTATGTTCTTCTTGAACATTATAGGCACCTGGATCACGTCGTACCTATGAAAGGACTTTACTAGGTTGTGTTTACCTTGGTCACTTCGTATCCATGCTTTATTTTCTGGAGTCGTCCATCTGTGTACTCTGATTTTGATTTGGTAACTTGAAGACTAAATGAAGAGAATGTCAGGTTACTTTGTATTTCGAAACTAATACATATTACTTTAGCTTTCATGGTTAGATAATAAAGAAATACCCTTTTGAGAAAGAAACATTCTTCTGTGTTCATTATTGGTTGTTTCTTCCAAGTAGTTCGACTCAAACATGTGTTTTATATTATGCTTCACACGGTGTCTTTTTTTCCCCCCAAATGTCCATATTTGCTAATGTACCATTGTACATAACCATTGTAATGTAGAAGCTATAGATGTTAACAAACAAACTTTGATGTTTAAAACTACCTTAAATGTCACTAGAGTCTTTTTGTTTGAAATTTTGGATATGTTTCTGTATAACATATCTGAGTTATCCTGTTTGTACAGCGCAAGTCACTTTTGGAGGTAATCAAACAAACAGTATTGGACCATCTTACAAAAAAGTGCCCTACTCATGTGAGCCTATACCTCACAGCTTCCTTTTCTATGCTGAAGATGGTCTAAGATAGCATTTGTTCATACACCAATATCTGGTTTTTGTGACAGGTTCAAGTTGTTGGATTGCTTTGCCGTACTCCACAAAAAGAAAGTAGACATGAGCTGCTACGCCGAGTAGCAGCAGGTGGCGGTGTTTTTAAAGGTGAAAATGGTTTAAAAGTCCAACTTCCAGCAGCAAATCTGAATGATATTGCTAATCAGGCTGATGACTTATTGGAGGTCAGTCTAATATTTGATGCAGTTAAGATATTCCTTTATGTATATTATTTGACTTTGTGTTATTGTGCTTCTACTATTTTAGAATCATATTTTTTATGATTAATTATGCATAATATTTTGCTGAGTTTTTACCATGCACACATGCTATATGTAATGGAGAAGTTGGCTTTGCTGTTTTAATAACAACCCATTTTCAAAGTCATTTTTTGATGTGTGGACTTAGTATCGATAGGTAACGTTTCATATATTGATAAATCATGTGGATACAGATTGGATAGAGTTGTATGAGTAAGGTTCTCCTCCTTTATAGTTTTTATATATATGCACTCAAACCACATCAATGAAGTATCCCAATGTAGTTTCCACACAGACACACACAGAGGATCCCAACTTTCTAATCTTTGTCATCACTATCTTCCTCCTAACCTTTTCCCATCAATAGAGGTAAATGTGGACAAGCAAACTACAATGAGAAAGCTCCATTATAAATTTGTCAAGATTTTGATCCTGACTTGCATCCTTACATTAATCCTTTGAATTATCCCCAATTTCATAGCCAAGGAAGTCACAAGGACTTAGGAGATTAGAATAGAATTCCTTGCCTCATTGAAAGAGGAAATTTGAGGAGAGCTCTACGACCGAAGTTTGAAGATAAGCGACGAAAATGTAACTACCATAGTGGACAGAGGGTAGGCTGAGGTAGTCTTTGCAGGTTTATTTTCTTTTTGCCTTGTAGTGGGTAGTAAAAGGAAGACAGAAGGACAGATTGTGGCAATTATTATGTCAACCTCTGAGGGGAAGGAAGGGGCTACCATTTGGACCTCTGGCCCAGACCTGACTTGGGCACTCAAAAGGTAGAGCAAGAGTTGAATTTGGCCAGGTCTTGATCCACGTAAATCTTGTCAGACATTTTTTGTTCTCATACTCCTTCAAGAAACCATTAATCTGTTGTACCCAAATTTACTAAATTTCTACGGTTTTTATAATATCTTTTTGGTGGATAAACTATATATGTGCGGAGCTACAAAACAAAGAGTTTTCAGTATCAGTATCGTTGGCAACATATTCTTCACTTGCCATAATTAACTCCATTATGCCCTTTCAGACAATGGAATCGAGGCCTACTGTTCCAGATAGGAAATTGCTTGCAAGACTTGTTTTGATCAGGGAAGAAGCTCGTAATATGATGGGCGGTGGGCTAATGGATGAAAGAAATCATCGTGGTTTAAGTACATTGCCTGAAGCAGAGGTTAATTGCATATTCCTGACTCTTTTAGTAACTAACATGTGAAGAATCTCTTCATTGACTGTACTGGTCTTTTTGTACTCACAAAATGATTGTCCTATAAATTTATGCTTTCATCAATATATTTTGGTGCTAGAAAAAAAAAGTTGAGCTTCTTTAATTTAGAATCTTTTAACAAAAAAAAGAAGGAAAAAGAAAGAAGAAGAAGAAGAAGAAGAATCTTTTAACAACTATTTAACTTCTTAACGGACTTTAGGAAAAAGAGGGATGATATGCAGATTTAGATTACTTGGTGTTTGTGCCTTTCATGAGTTTTTTTGTCATATTTTTCTGCATGAGAATGCAGGTGAACTTCTTGAGCAAGCTAGTCGCTTTGAGACCAGGAAAGAAAGTTGAAGAAATGATAACTAATGTAATGCAAGGGAAAGATGAGGGTGCAGACAATGAAGAAGATTCTAATAACAAACAACATACAGTAAGTGCAACTGATTAGTTTAGGGGCTGTTTGGTTGGTTTTATATAGAAATACCATGCAACATATGTTGCAAGTAGTATTTGTTAGTGGTGATGCAAATACATTGTTTGGTTGCAACTTTTGTTGTGGTAAATGGATTTTTATGACGAAGAATGAAGAGAGAATGTGAGGAGATGATGGAAATGGTGTTGCAAATATTGCCGTAAGTGGTGCTGCCACCATGTTGGCCATAACAAGTGTTGCGGTAGTTTGAGGAAATGATGCAACATTTGTTGTACCAATTCCACCATTTACATCGAACCAAATATCAGAAATTGTGTAAATGGTGCAACAACAGTTGCATGTATTTCTATTTACAACCCCCCCCCCACTAGTGGTTCAAACAAAGATAATTCTCGTCTGTTGTTTACTTTTGGGTTCTCATATACCGTCCGTGCATTGTCTACAGGGCAGTGCAACTGGCCGCAAGTCGCTCCCTGTTCGTCCTGGCATGTTCCTTGAAACTGTTACAAAGGTAAATAACTTGTTCAGCTTTATTTTAGAATTTCATCTTGAAAGAGATGGCCTTAATTGATCTGAATGGGATAAAATAAGGGTTATTTACACTATCCTCCCCTATGTTATATGTTTATTATACGGAGCTTCCTTATTTTGAAAATAATTACACAAACATCCCATATACTTTATGTTTTATTTTTCAAAATAAAGGTGGTTAGTGTAATAACCCTTACACAAAACATAGAGAAGGTCCGTCTAATAAACATAAAACATATGAGAGGTTAGTGTGAATAACCGATAAAATAATTTATCTTGGTGCCCTCAACATTTGGGATAAAAGCTGTTGATATTTGTCATAGATCGTCGTATATTTGAAGCCAGCATGTCTTGTTGACATGCATATTCCTTTTGACATTTCAGGTCTTGGGTGGAATCTACGGAGGAAATGTATCTGGAATTACAGCTCAACATTTGGAATGGGTACCTAATCTTCTTTTCTCTGGTAGTGTCAACCTACATGTTTAAGTCTGAATATATTCATTATCTTCTCTCTCTCTCAGGTTCATCAAAAGACCCTTCAAGTTCTTCAAGAAATAGCCTTCTAATTTTTGTAGAAGTCACCAAGTACATATTTACACCTTCCTCTGAGCCGGCAACAGTTGCAAGTGTTCCTAGAGACAATTATAAAGAATCCAGGATATGGGACTTCTGATATTACTGCACCCAGTAATCACTTCTATTGATGGGACTTCCGGATAATACTGCACCCAGTAATCTTAGTATCAGGTATCTGACACCACTATTATATTTTGTTTATTTTATGTGGGTGATGTACACATTTTACGCACAATCGCATATTGCCTTTCCTTTTTGAATATGTGATTCATAACAAGGTTTGCGGTATGAGAATCGGTATCGGTATCGAATCCCTCCTATGAGTATAGAGATCAGCAGTATCGGCAAAGTTTCAGATTTTTTGATATCGAAAAACAAGTAATGATTAATAAATTATTAAAATTTTAGAACAAATATTTTATACATTTAGACATAATTTTAAGTACTTCCTATGACATTTTTTAGTAATTTTGGAATCAAATGAAATAGTAGTCACCCTTCCCGATTGGTGTTTACCTGCGATAGATAAATTTTTCTCCTTTCACATGATTTTACAAACTTGTTGTGGTCTTTTTTGTTCAATTTTTTTGTCGAATCGACCGAAAAAGAGATCCCCAATGTCGGTATCGGTTAGTATTGATATCGGATCGGGACATGCCAAATCGTATCGGTATCGGCCGATGCTGCAAACTATGGATTCATTGCACTGAGTACAATGTATGAATGCTAATTGGTGCTACTACAGAAACCATGAGGCAAGCGTCTGCCATTGCCCTAGATCTTTTATACCGGGCTGTTGCCCCCCAACTTAAACCTCAGAATTGGAAATAAAGTTTTGTCATGCAACGGTTTTAACTGTTTATGTTTATGATTCTAATTACAGTTCTTATTTTTGGGCGACAGGAATTGAATGACGATGTAGCATCAGCTCTTCAGATGACAGAAGCTTTCTACATGTCTTTGTCTTGTGTTTTCTCGAGAAGAGATGTGGAGTACTTGTCCCTAGCTTTATTGCATGGCTCTTAACAATGGCATTGAGATGGTACGCACAGTCATGTTGAAATTGAATCCTTCACATCTGAAGTTTCTTGATTTGTTCTAAAAGAATGTATTGATGGGCTGATAAATTACACATTGTGGGTTGATTAAAACTACTTTTTCTAGTTTTCATGAGTATGATGATGATGATTAGGAACTGCAATAAAATTAGCAAAGTTGATCCACTGTTTGATTTCTTCAAACTTTTTCTAGTTTTTCATGAGTATGATGAGTATTTTTCTAGTTCTCAAAAACTTTTTCTACAAGTGGTGAAAATCAGCAAATAAATCTTGCAAAGTATGTGCACCGAGTGGGCTGAAGTTTGTTAAGGATGAGCACCGAGTGCTTCTCTAGCAAGATTATAGCAAGATTAAGCAACGTGCATGGAGTGCAATATATTGCTAAAAGAGCTGTCTTGTTGTTGTTGGAATGTCAAAATCACCGTTCCTCAAGCAAGATTCGTCACATTCTCGTCGATCCACTCACAACAACCAGCAATTTTGGAATAACTTCTGAAATGCTCAAAACTGTCACTGTTTGGACGTCGTACAAAGCACGGACAAGATACTCTCTTTTGATGCTGTGAATCTGTTGCACTTCTGTTTTCTCTTCTGTGGCTTATATATAAAAGACAACCCCCTAGTCACCATAACCGTCAACTACCAACGTTGACGGAAAACCAATAAGTCAAACCTTATAATATGGGTGAAACTAGCAGTAACTCTCTATAAATAGAAACTTCCTGTAATTAGAGTAGTTACAAATTGAACTATCCTACTAGCAGCAAAATTGCGACAGTAGAGATGCAGTCCCTCGAAACTTGAAACGTTACATTTATATACAATTTCACTTGCATTATTTTTTAGTAGCCGAACAAGTAAAATTATGTTGAATTGCTATATCGCTAATAAAACTTCTAAATTTAGAACGATTTCCAAATTCTTTTCCAATAAATATTTCAAGAATGTTCACATTATTAACATTATCATCAAATTCATCATCTAATTTTTTAATTAAATCATCACTATTTTCATCATCGTTATTACTATCATTTACTACATATTCTTTTTCAGTATATGAAATAACTTTGTAAGAAGAACTAGGAACACACTACTAATTCTTGGTAGTGGTGATGGTGGTGGTGTAGTCACAAAAATATTAATATACGATAATTGTACATTAACTTCAAGAATAAATTTTCATGCTTGTTCACTAATTAAATTTATACAATTAGATACAAAACTATGTACTAATATAAATTCATAATCAATAGAAAATTGTTCAATAATTAGATTACGTAAACTATCAAACGAAATATTTCGATCAATTAAAAAAACTTCAATTAAACCTCCTTCATAAGCTAACACATTTAGTACACCACCAAACGAGCATAGTATTGTTAGACTTCGATCTATGGTAACAAGAAAATCAGCTTCCAACTGGTAGATTGAGCTAGACTTCTTTTCAATAATAGCTTAACTTGTGGAGAGAATAATAAAATAATTTACAGAGTAGAATGTTTGATGTGGGATTGTAATACAAACAATACGTTTGTATATAGAGAGCCGTTGGAGAGAGGAACGTTGGAGAGGAGGTTACAAAATAGATGTTGGCTCACATAAACCAAAGCTTTCCAACCAACCAAATAAAACCCATATATTGAACCAACACACTGAAAACCAAATAAAATCCATATACTGAACCAACACACTCAACCGACATTATTTGAACCAACATTATTTGAACCGAACCAAACCGAAGCATTCTACTGACAAGTTAACTCCATTTGCCATTTTCCGCCAACCTGGTTGGCGGGATCTTACCAAATCCATTTTCCGCCAACAAAGTCGGCAGAATGTTTCAGTTTTTGTTAATTTCTCCAAACTAATTTAATGAAAGATATTTTCGCTACAGTGAATTTTCTGGGAAAAAAAAAGTTTCCAGAGATTTATATCCAAGACAATATCTTAGAAGAAAAATATTACAAATAAAGAGGTTCTATGAGGGGCTCTACCCATGATATAATTTTTCTATGTATATGTGGCATATAAAAATAGATCCCGCAATATTTTTTATAGCTGGATTTCTATATTAATAAATATAGTTGTCATATAGAAGCAGGACACGTAGGATAAGAATAAATTTAGCCGCTAACAATTAGAGACATTTTTTTTTAGTTGGATTTCTATATGGAAAAAAAATGCCATAGGAGTTTGATTTGACTAGAAATTATTCAACAAATATGAAGTAAGTATTTAAAGAACTATACTTGTTATAGAAAACTGCAAATGCTGTAAAAACCTATATCTGCTCTGTATGTGCTGCATTTTACAACTATGCACTTGATTTATGAGACATGATAACAAAATTGAGCATACTAGTTGGAGAATGATCGAGGGAGGAAGTCACTAGATGTGAGTCGAAAACTCCGGTTACTAGAGTGAAATTTCAACAATAAGACTGACATTTTCTGAAAATTCATAAGACAAAATAAACACGAGAATTTATGACGAGACAAATCTCATTTCTCAAAAATCAAATCTTTTAGGCCCTATCAAGTATCAGGCGAGTCATGGATACTAGTCGGTCACACCTTAACCCTACAATTCATAGACAAAATAAATTTGTTTTCCAATCAGGTAAGAATGTTGACAGTGTAGTCTGCTGATACTATATATGAAATCGATAATGACACATCAAACAATAGAGGCAATGTAGACTATTGAGTCTTAATATTATCAGTTACCTGGCTATAGCTCGATATGGAAGAGTAGGCATTAAATAAACTAAAGAACTGTCAGCATAGAAACATATAAAGCATGAAAACAAGATCAAGTTACATACGAAACAGACATTCTCCTGTGTCATTTACTTAATTTTCTATTCCCATTTGAAAAATATAAAGTTAGATCATAAACACTTAAACTCAGAACTTTTGACAAAAAGTCTCCTGAGCATGTTCAAGAAGATGAGCTAAACTAATCATCAAGAAGTTGCAGAATATTACTAATTATGCCCCAATTCACATTCAATATACTCAAATTTCTGATAGGATTAAATTTACATAACTTCCTCAGAAAGGGTAAGTGGTTTAAAGATTTTTCAATAATAATAATAATAACTCAGTAAAAAAAATTATCTAAGATAATCTTTTGAGAATAAGGGCCAGTTTTTTTTATACCGTCCCTTAGGTTTCCATCCCAAGACCTACCCATTCCCCCTACAGAAGGCCTCAACCTTTGGTTTCTAGAAGCTAAACTTCGATATTTTTATGGATATGCAGAGGTTCAATATAAATTTCGTTATATATATATATATATATATATATATATATATATATGGGTAAACGGGATATGAGCCATAGTGTTCATATTCCTACATATTCCTATTGGTTCACATGTGCATGGCTCATGTCTCATATCCCGTTTATCATATATATATATATATATATATATATATATATATATATAGATTATACAGTTGGGCAACTAAAAAACAACACGTCTTGAAAATTAGTATAGCCGAAATGAAAATGATAAGACAGATGAGTTACAATACATTAAATGATAGGATAAGAAATGACGGTATCCTAGGAAAGTTTGAAGCGGCGTCAATTGAGGACAAAATGAGAGAAAAATCGACTTAGATGATTTGGATATGTACAACATTGACCAATAGAGGCTTCCCTAAGGAGGAACAATAATATAGTAGTTAATGGAGCCGTTCGGACTAGAGGTAGGCATAAAGAAACATAGTGTTAAAAAAAATTTGAATTTTATTAGCACTACAAGGACATGGCCCTTATCGGAGCCGAAGGGAAGAAGAGGGATTCAAGTAGTCCATCCCAAAATTTTGGTAAAAAAAGTCTTTCTTCTTCTTGTTGTAATAGACTAGGCATTATATTCTTCAAAAAGAATGCCCCATCTAAATAAATCAAGACAAAACCAAACCAAATACTTATCTTTCTCCTCCTCTATTTGCTTCCTCCATATATAAGTTTGATCTTATTTGTCTTATAAGTTCCCTAAACATAAGAAAAGTTATCTTCCATAAGGCTTCAAAACGGCTCAAAAGTGAGCCGTCTAAGCCGTATGTATATCATCAACAATTAATTATTTTAAAAAATTAATACTACGTAAACAATTGTTGAAAAAAATAAATTCGTTATAAATAATACTGAAGGGATTCGAACTCAGCCAACCTGAGAAATTATCGCCCACCTTAGCCACATGAGTTACAAGAGATGTTTGTTTATAATTAGATAATATTACGTAGCTAACTGTTTCAAGACCCTTTATGAAAAGTAGAAATATATCCATAACTAATTATAATTAAAATATAATCAAATATATAACAATTTTTAATTAAAATATAATAAATATAATAAATCTTAATTTAAATATATTTAAATAATTTTATATTAATTTTAGAAGAAAAAAATTATTTTACGTGCGAATTTACTAGTTGAATATAATGAGAACTAAAGACAGGACCAAAAGTATTCCCCACTTAATAAATATTCCCTATACCGCATTTGAATCGCTAAAACTGTATAATTCATTGAGCATTCTGCATATTCGCAAACATTAAACTGTCCTTAATATTTTTATCTAATCCAACATAAAAGCTAATATCCAAATTCAAAATAGCATAAACTAGCTTTATGATGAAGTAGATCATTACATTTTCTTAATGCAAGGCTGTGTTTGGTTCTATGAAAGTGACAGAAAGAAACCAACCAAAGAGGAGAAATAAATTAAAGGATATATTTTTTAAAACCTTACATACCTCCCAATTATAAGCTTCTGTTCAGTCAAAACTACACATGTTAAAGAACAGTAATATCTTTAACATGAAAGAACAGCCACCAAAAAGACCTTTTCCAAAAGGGGTCAAAAGAAAACTCAGTATAACCTTGCTTTGGGGGACAACCTGGCAAGAATCCACACCAGTGGTGTACTTGGTGCTCTCTATAATGAAGTCTTGGGCTTAAAATTTGAGACACACAGTTACAAACAACACTGGAAAAGTTATTCCAAATGGAAAGTCACTTTTGCAAGCAGCTGAGTTATGTAGACTGTAAGTAGTACACCAGAAAACAGTAAAGAGAAAGAAACAAACAAGCAGCTTTCCATTCCATAAATTAACTTGTCCACATTGTCTACTACTTTCCATAGAAGTGGATGGTGTACATGAAAAAGAACAAGAAATAAAAAGCCATCCATCCTCCATTCATCCCTATCTATAACCTACCTATCCATCCATCATCAAGCAATTATCTAACTTAACCCCAAAAAAATGAAGTCTAGAAAACCAAGGTTTTAAGTATTAGACAAAACTAATACACTTAGGAAGGCTCACAAAGAGAGCAATTAGTTACCATCGAACAATACCGATACCGAGTTTTTGAACCTCGAACAAAACATCACAAAGAGACTAGTTAGTTACCATCAGAAGCAGAAGATCCATTCTTGGAGCACTCAGTGTTGGAGTAATGTCTGTACTTCTTGGAAGAGCCCTTGCAGTGGCTAACCGGGTACTTCTTGGCGTTGAGCTCGACTTTTCTAAGGGCGGCCTTGCCCAAATCGATGCCACAGATGTCCGAGAGCCTCACTAGGTAGAGGAGCACGTCCGAGAGCTCCTCTCCAAGGTGTTCCTTCTCTTCCTCTTTCCAATCAGGGAGGCCCTTCGGCACCTCGCCTTTCCACTGGAATATCTCGGACAGCTCCCCGACCTCTCCCACCTTCAAACACGAAAAATCGACTACAAGAAGTTAACACAGCAAAGATGGGGAATTCCTCAGAAGAGAGTAACAAGAAAGGGGTGAAGCTAATGTACTTGTGTCTTTGTGTTCAAGTTATGCTCCCATGGAGGGAGGATAGCAACAACACACATACCTTCCCATACAACAAAAACAAACAGTTACTGCCTCAAATTATACAGACTCATAAGACAGACAAGGCATTGATGGATATTTCCCTACTGTGCTACAAGAGAAAAAATAATCTCTTAATTCTTAATTTCTACATGAAATATAAAGCATAGGCTCAAGAATTACTTATTATAGATTAGATATTAGAGTATCTAAAGGTTCTAGGGGAACATTGGATTATGAGCCGCCTTTTAATAGACATGAAACAAATTGTTTGATAATAATTACACTAAACTATGCTGAACATACAATAGAACAAATACATCAACCCATTTGTTAGTGATCTGAGAAATGGATTTAGGTTGGGATCAAAGTCATTTTCATACGAGTAAAACCAATACATACACAAAAAATGTGCATAGATTCACAGAATGAACCTTAAGGAGAAATATATGCATATTCTCACAAACCAACCAAGGTTGGGTTTTTTTTCCAAACAAGCCAAAAGAAAACCTATATTCCATCACTTTCTCATCATAATAAAATGATAATTTTGCTAAGAAACCAAGTATTGCTCACTAATCCATTGATGGGTTAAACACTTTGACAAAATTTAGAACCAAAACCCAGAAGGAAAATGTCTACAGATACACATATTAACAAACATTACAAAGATCATATTGCTAGGAAGAAACTAAGCACCCGGTACTGATAAACTAGTGGGTCACTGACTTAACAAAAATTAGACAAAACACCTTGACCGAGAAACTCGCAAGCCAATCTTCTTAGAGAAACCACATAACCAAACCCACCCTTTACCAGTTGTACTACTTTTACTTATTTTTCATTTGTACTTATAACAAATGCACAACCATATATGCATGAACATGATAAGAGTCAGATACATATATATCATCATAAATATATAACCCAAATACCAAAAATATCACTAATTTTTCGGTTCACTAATTTTTTTGGTGCATCACTTTGTTGTCTAGAAACGTCAGATTAAAAAAGTTATATAGTCACCCACTGACTCAAACTTGCCTACTAATTTAAAATCGTAACTATAGCACACAACACAAAATTCAAAGATAACTAAGAGTAACTTAGGCTCTCTCTAACGAGGATTTCGAAAATTGAGTTTCTAACTTACTTGGTACTTGATATTATGCTTTAAGAAAATTTATATCCTAGTTGACAGAGTTTCTACATATAAATTGTAAAAAAAACTCAAAAAATTCTACGATAGAAATCCTCATAGAAATTCTCTATCCTACATCGGTGCCAGTAGGAATGGAAATTGGAATAGAAATAACGGTTGGGTGAAGCTTTTTCTTAAAAAAAAAAAAATTCTAACGTAGAAATAGGAGAGAGAAAAATCCATTAGGGTCTGCTTGGCAATTGTAGTGGTAGCGGTTATGAAGTATTTTTTGGGTACCAGTTATCAACGGTTACGAGGGGTCCAGTTTTGGGTGGTTTCAAGTAGCGACTTTTAAACCAGTACAACTTATGCTTGATAATTCATTAAAGAACGGTTCTGAAAGTTTTTTACACGAATAAAATTACATATATGCCTATATATAAACAAAGCAGTCCCGAGCGTAGGAAATGTCACCCAGTCCATGTCTCGATCAGGAGGTAGAAGTACATATTTGATCAAAATAATAGAAACACGTGAAATAATAAAAACGTCCGGATGAAAGTAGGAGAAAGATTTAAAAACTTACCGGAGAAAGTAGTCATAGTTTGGAAAAGAAGTAGAATAGCAACACAGATGAGAAAAAAAAGGTAGGGCAGTAGTAGTTATAACTATATATTTTCGGTGAGAATATAAATGGAAAAAACAATAAAATAGCTCTAAATCCACATATTGGAGATTTTTATAAAGTCACCCAAAATTATATTATACCGATTTTTTGAGAGATTTTGAGCCAACCAAAATTAGTCGAAAAAAATTAACAAGCATAAATTTTCATAAACGGTAAACACCGTTATCAAACAGACCCTTAGAGATGGCCTTAGAACATGTAATACACAAATCCCCCTAAACCCATAGACATACCTTAAAAAAGAATGGCCCTTGGATAAAGGCACTACAAAAAAGACTCGCCCAAATTTTTTTTATAAGTTTTTTACTTAAAATTTTAGAACTCAAATATTTATTAGGACTGTCAAAAATATCCAATATGTTGGACTGTCCAAAATTTGATAGTCCTAAATAAAGTATGCAGTTAAATGGACTGTCAAATTTGACAGACCAACCTACTGGAAGGGATAAGAATGTCAAAATTTTGACAGTCCTAAAAAAAAAAATTTGGGCTAGCCCTGAGTAATATTTTGAGTAAAAAAACTTATAAAAAAAATATTTGGCCAGCCCCGAGGATTTTTTGCGGCCAAAAGAATGTAGGGATTCATATATCTAATCATTTTATTTTTAATTTCTTCTTTCTTGAAAATATAAGACAATGAAAGTGAAGTTTATATTCTATATATACCAGGGCTAGCAAGAGGTTCCTTGGACTATGAAACTGATCCCAGTCTCTCTCCTTGGCAAAGTCAGCCATCTTCTTCCTCAGCCCCTCGAGTGTCACGCCACCACCAACACCAGCAATACTCTCTCCCTCCTCCCCCATGGCTTTCCTTGCTTGATGTTGTTGGTAACTAATAGTGATGGTGCAGTTTTTCTTTTTTCCCTTTTTGCTCTCTCTTCTCTCCTCCTCCTATATGCTTTTGCTGTTTCCTAAAAAAGGGTCATGGCTGCTTGGTTTTTTGTTCATAGGGGTAGGGTTGGGGAAATAAATAGGGAGGGGACAAAAGAATGGACCTCCGGTTCGTAGGCTGCGGACCCTGGCCTGAACTGGACCTCTCTTTTGGTCCCCCGGGGACCACGCGTCCTCTCCTCCTTTTGCCTTCTCCAACATGGACCTCTTTTTCTTGTCACGTGCTAAGCCCATATTATTCGGTTTTGGACCAAAAAAATCTAAGGGTCTGTTTGGTAACGATGTTTTCATCGGTTTTGGATCGATCGTTTATGAAAACTCCTGCTTGATAATTTTTTTGAGACACTAATTTTGGTCGGCTCAAAAATTTCTCAAAATCGATGTAATATAATTTTGGGTGACTTTATAAACACCTCAAATCGGTAGGCTTTGAGGGATTTTTATTATTTTACTTCATTTATTCTTGTAAAAAAATTTCAAACCGTTCGTTACCAAGCATGTATTGGATTGGTTTAAAAGCCGCTACTTAAAACCGCTCAAAATCGGACCCCTCAAAACCGTTCATAACCACTACTCTAAAAATACCTCATAACCGCTACCACCACAATTGCCAAGCAGACCCTAAGTAACGGTGTTTTCATCGGTTTTGAGATTTTTTGAACCGGTCGTTTATGAAACCCCTGCTTGGTAATTTGTATGAGACACTGGTTTTGGTCGGCTCAAAAATCTTCCAAAATCAGTGTAATGTAATTTTGGGTGGCTTTATTAACACCCAAAATCATTGGGTTTTGAGCGATTTTATTAATTTTATTTAATTTATTCTTATAAAAGCCTTTCAAAACTGCTCGTTACCAAACATGGATTGGATTGGTTTAAAAGTCGCTACTTCAAATCGCTCAAAATTGGACCCCTCAAAATCGTTCATAACCGCTACTCTAAAAATACCTCATAACCGCTACCCCCACAATTGCCAAGCAGACCCTAAGTAACGGTGTTTTCATCGGTTTTGAGATTTTTTGAACCGACCGTTTATGAAAACCCCCTGCTTGGTAATTTTTATGAGACACTGGTTTTGGTCGACTCAAAAATCCTCCAAAACCGGTGTAATATAATTTTGTGTGGCTTTATTAACACTGCAAATCGGTGGGTTTTGGACGATTTTGTTAATTTTATTTAATTTATTCTTATAAAAGTCCTTCAAAACTGCTCGTTACCAAGCATGGATTGGATTGGTTTAAAAGTCGCTACTTAAAACCGCTCAAAATCGGACCCCTCAAAATCGTTCATAACCGCTACTCTAAAAATACCTCATAACCGCTACCCCCACAATTGCCAAGCAGACCCTAAGTAACGGTGTTTTCATCAGATTTGAGATTTTTTGAACCGACAGTTTATGAAAACCCCTACTTGGTAATTTGTATGAGACACTGGTTTTGGTCGGCTCAAAAATCTTCCAAAATCAATGTAATGTAATTTTGGGTGGCTTTATTAACACCCAAAATCAGTGGATTTTGAGCGATTTTATTAATTTTATTTAATTTATTCTTATAAAAGCCATTCAAAACTGCTCGTTACCAAGCATGAATTGGATTGGTCTAAAAGTCGCTACTTCAAACCGCTCAAAATCGGACCCCTCAAAACCGTTCATAACCGCTACTCTAAAAATACCTCATAACCGCTACCCCCACAATTGCCAAGCAGACCCTAAGTAACGGTGTTTTCATCGATTTTGAGATTTTTTTGAACCGACCGTTTTTGAAAACCCCTGCTTGGTAATTTTTATGACACTGGTTTTGGTCGGCTCAAAAATCCTCCAAAACCGGTGTAATATAATTTTGTGTGGCTTTATTAACACTGCAAATCGGTGGGTTTTGAGCGATTTCGTTAATTTTATTTCATTTATTCTTATAAAAGTCTTTCAAAATCGTTCGATACCAAGTATGGATTGGATTGATTTAAAAGCCGCTACTTAAAATCGCTCAAAATCGGACCCCTCAAAACCGTTCATAACCGCTACTCTAAAAACAACTCATAACCGCTACCCCAACAATTGCCAAGCATACCCTAAGTAACGGTGTTTTCATCGGTTTTGAGATTTTTTGAACCGACCGTTTATGAAAACCCCTGCTTGGTAATTTTTATGAGATACTGGTTTTGGTCGGCTCAAAAATTCTCAAAAACCAGTGTAATATTATTTTGTGTGGCTTTATTAACACCGCAAATCGGTGGATTTTGAGCGGTTTTATTAATTTTATTTCATTTATTCTTATAAAAGCCTTTCAAAACCGTTCGTTACCAAGCATGGATTGGATTGGTTTAAAAGCTGCTACTTAAAACCACTCAAAACTGAACCTCTCATAACCGGTACTCTAAAAACACCTCATAACTGCTACTCCCATAATTGCCAAGCATACCCTAAATTAACTACGTTGAGTAAAGCCGAACTCAAGTGACCCTTGTGGTTGCCAAGAAGAGACATAAGACCATGTCTAGGTGGCAGAAGATCAGTGAATCAAGCCACGAAAGCGTATTATTCATTCTATTAATAAATGGTGGGAGGTCCCGAACGTTACGTCGGGCATCTAAAAAAAAAAAAAACTACATTGACTAAAGAGTTCGATTCGATTTTAGAAATACTAAAAGATTTATTTGATTTTAGTTTTGATTTAATTTCGATCTAAAATCGAAAATCCAATACAAGTTATAAAATTATTAGTCACGTTCATATACCAAACATGAAAAAAATCTTCTAATATTATTAAAAAATAGATATAAATTTAAATTTAAATTATATTAAAATAATTTTAATATATTTTAATTATGATTTGTTTTAGATATATTTTGAAAATTTTGAATATATGTAATTTAAATATAACTAGTAATGTGCACGTGCATGAAAAAAATATTGAAAAAAATTAAATATAAATTTATTATAAAAATTGTCATTTCTAGGAATTGAACTCAAGCAACTAAGGCAAATGCCTCCCACCTTAACCACTTGAGTTAAAGTTTTTTAGTTATAAATATATCTTATTAGGTTTTTAAATGCTTAGTTAAGTTTTTTTTAAATAATTAGTTGAGTATTTATGTAGTTATTTAGTTATATTCTTATTAATTTTTTTTAATTTATTTAAATTGATAATATATATACGGTTTGGACGACTTATTTTTGAGCCGTTTTCAAACCGCATTATAGTATTAGAGATTAAGTTATCTTCTTATTTTTTTTTTAATTTACTTAAATTGATGATATACATACGGCTTAGACAACTCATTTTTGAACAGTTTCCAAGACGGCATTATAGTATTAGAGATTTGAATATTGAATATATTTTAATTAAATTTTTTTTATAGATATATTTATAGGCTTTGGATATATGTTTAGGTAGTTAAAAATATTTTATTTTATTTTATTTTATTATTATTATTATTATTTATTTATTTATTTATTTAGGTGAGGATATACATATCCGATAGTTGGAAGGAATTTTGAAAAAAAAAATTAACTTTGAAATACGATAATTTTAAGTTATAAAACTTTTTTTTTTAATATAATTTAACCACAAGTCCAACTTTGGATCCCGATCTGTTAAACAATAAAAATCGTCAAACCAAACAAAGAAATAAAACGAACTGACTACATCGATATGGTTTGGTTTAGTTTCGGTTATAGATCATTTTGGTTCAATTTTAGTTTTGGTTTTTACAATTGAATTTATTCGATTTTAACTATTTTGGATTGGTTGAAAACCAATAAATCGAACAAATCTCTCCTATCATATTGATTTGTAAGGCAGATAACATGCAAAACATGAATACACATTTTGAAGAATGTTTCGCGTAGAGAAAGTAATGGTTATTTGATAGGAGACTCGACCTTGTCATCGGACTTTGTTTGTTCTTCTTAGGAATATTTTAGCAAATATTTTCACTACAAACACAAAAACTAGTATATATTCTCACTTATTTTTAAAAAAATTAGTAAATGTTCCAATTATGAATAAAATAATTAAAATTTTGGTTAAATAGTGAAAGTATATTTTAAAATTTTAAATATTGTATACAAAAGAATGTTGATATTTGCTAATTTTTCAAATAAGTAGAGATATATACTAGTTTTTATATTTGTAATGAGAACATTTATTAAAATATACCTTGTTAATTACTATTCTTTAAAAAACGACTAAGCTTCAAAACTTATTATCTTGCTTAAAAATGAGTAAGCACTAAAACATGTTTTCTTGTGGAGGAAAGAAAAAAAAAATTAACTGACAAAGGGTCCTAGGTCCAAGAGGGCCCTGAATTATCGATTTCCTATGATATAGAAATTATTGTAGTTTATGTACTCAAAGTTTTATAAGATATTTACAATTGAATGGTAGTCCAATTGGTAAATTTATATATTTTTAATCAATAAATCTAAAGTATAATTGAACGTCTTCTCCTGGCATGACATATTTTTTGCACCCTCTTATGGAATTTCCGTTTTTGACCACTCACTTCGTAATTTCGGTACAATTTTATTGATTTGTAAGGCAGAGGCAGAGGCAGAGACAGAGAACGTGCAACAATTTGAATACATGACTTGTTGAGTATTTCATGTGGAGGGAGTATTGATTATTGTTGAAAACACGTGTGCTCTGATACCAGATGTTAAAAATCGGACACGTCTTGTAAGCGTTTCAATACCGTGTATGAGAGTGCCTGCAGCAAAAACTTTAGACCAATCCGTCTGAGATAACCAACCCCTGTCTAACGAACACAAAGCACAGATAAAGACAAGTATATGGTGGTGACTACGTCACCTGGACAAACCCCAACCTTTATAACTCAGGTGAAATTACAAGATTGACAAAATCAATGTTGAACCCTTTGCCCTAATAGATTCAACCCCCTCACCACACTCAAGAAGAAAAGAAAGAGATTAAATTTGAAACCACTCACCAACTCGTAGCAATCTTCCTGAGCGAAGGCGACGACCCCTCGATCAGATCTCTTTCTTCCTTCTGTTTTGGATGACGAAGTCCTAAGAGCAAAGCACGAACTTTCTCTTAGATTTTCTGTGGACGAGCACCCCGAATCTCCAACTTGTGCTATGCTTTGTGCCTCCACCCTCCTCCTGTATTTATAGGATGAGAAATCATATTTTAGGTCATAATAGGATTTCCTAAATAGAAGACCTTAAAATAAGAATCATATTCCACCTAAAATAGTCCAACACCAATTATGGACGTCCAAATATGGTCAAATTAAATATTTTATACAAATTTAAAATCTAATCAAATCTTACATTTAATGTAGATTTTAAAATTATATCAAATCAAATCTTTGACCATATTTTGGTTCCAAAATTCACTAAATTCAGACTGAACCCTAACAGTTATTTGATAGGAGTCACCTCTTTATCCTTGTCCTTATATAAAATATCCTATTTGCGTTTAATAAGTTTAATATGAGTGTTTAAAACTAAATTAAGCTTCGAATTTTATTTTCTTGCTTAAAAAATGAGTAAGAATTAAAACGTGTTTTTATTGTGGAGGAAAATAGTAATCCACCCTAGGTTCAAGCCTTTTCTTTGTTTTCCTAGCTTTTTAAAGTAGTTGCCTTTTTTTTAATATATAGTACACACCTATTTGACTATTTGATTGCCTACTTAGGATATTTATGATGTTAGTGTGGACTATTTATCTTTTAGGGGTTGTTTGATACGTTGATTGTAGTATTGTTAAAAATATCATATTACTAGAAATGTATTTGCACCCATCAAATTTTTAAGGAATTATGTCGTAATATAACGTATTTCCGAAAATATGTACTAATGTGTCCGGTATAAAAGTAAGTTATCATGAATATATTATCATGTAGCATAAACTTTTTGAATTACTTTTCTTGGGTCGGTATAATTTTAATTTTTAATAAACGAATCTTTATAAAAATAAAGTTAAATAATTAATTTTTATAAACTTTTATCTTCCAAAAATGTCTATATTTATTAATGGACTCAAACTCCCTTTGGTCTACTCAGGTCAAATTACATCCGGGTTGAGTTTGAGTCTAGTTAAGTCGGGACAGTTTTGGATTCGATAATGTTCATATCGGTTGATCAAGTTTGATTTCATATTGAAATTAATTTTGGATTAGGTTGGGTTGCGGGGTTTTCACATGGTCAAGTTTTGGTCATATTGGGTTGAGGTTAATTTTGGAGTTAGTTGGTGCAATCTCCATAATATTGTTATTCTAGTGAAGAAGAAAAAAAAAAAAAAAAATCTACTTCTCACCAAATAAATAGTACTCCCCACATCGTGGGAATATAATGCCCAAAGGAATATCTTAGTTCCAATAATTTTGTTTTTGGTATGCATTAGAATAACATATTCTATGTTATAGCGTACAAAGAAAGAAATTTTTTCTATAGAGAATTAAACTATTATTAAATTTATTGTTGAGAATTAAGTTTAGCAAATTTTGCTGGAAAGAATAGAAACATCCTTACCAAGGACGTTTTGGTTGGAAAAAAAAAATTCAGACGGAAAACGTTCTTAACAATGACGTTTTCAAATTTTATTAATTGTTTAGTTTTTTCGGCTAAAAAAATTTGAGAAATAGAAAATAAATAAAAAACGGCCTTAGTGTAAACACCCTGATTTTTTTTAGAATTTAATTATGAATTTTTGAGATTAAGGGAGATTTTTCTGAATTTTTTTAGCTAATTATAATAAATGTTCGTTCATGGATTTAAAATTATGTGTATTTAATTAATTATTAAAATAGTGCAAAAAATATATTTTTGGGTGTAAAACTATTAATAGAGTATTGTGTAATTTTTGTAGAATTTATGGAGGACCAAAACTATTTTTAAATGGCCATATACATACATATATATATGGATTTAAATAAACCAACACAAACCGAGTTAGACCAACCCAAACCAACTGGATCTGAACCCTAGACCCGACCCTAAACCCGAACCCATGAACCCACAAACCCATTTCCCCTCCCCCGCTATAGTACTCCATGTGACAACCCCCGACCGCTTCTCTTCCTCTCCCCACAACCGCCGCACCCCCTCCTCTTCATCTCCCCGTAACCTCCCTCCTTCACCCCTATATAAAGACCACAGTAGACCACCCCCACCACCATCATCTCCTCTACCACCCCGACCATCGTCGACCGCCGCCGCCGCCGGACCACCGCCACACGCCGCCGCGAAGAAGCCTGCTCTGACATCCCGAGCAACATCGATCACGAGGTACCCATTTTCTCGCCCCTTTATCTCCCTGCACAATAGACCAATTAGTAATCCGTCGAATCCTATGCGAAGACCATATGACCCCCTTGAACCCTGTGTAATTAGTTTAAACTATCGTGTCCTGTGTCGGTCGTAATTTGCGACGAAACAGAAAAAAATGACCCAGTTTGTAGTTCAGAAACTGTTCCAACCACCCATGTTCATATATGATTTTCTTCCAACCTAGTTAATAAATTTTAAATTCTGAACATTAATTTAGACAACATAACCAAAATTTGATCTTTTTAATTAGTTTATTTTAATTCGTTGTATGTTGTGTTTTATTTGCTGTTGAAATTGACCGAAACTTGATTTTCTAAACCCAAATTTTTTCGAAATGGGGTACTTTCCGCTAAACGAGGCGACTTCGTCGTATGCAAATTGTACCAAAAGGCGTGTATCGTCAACGCAGACGTGTAGAAGTTTGTGGAAGTTGATTTGGATGTGCGTGCACACCGAAATTAATGCGTATCCGTCGAAAAGTCCCGTATCGACTTGTTCTGACACTCGTGATAATTTTGTGTGTGCCAGTCATTTCGCAACGAAACTTACGCCATCGAATTTCCAGCATTATGCTGGTCCTGTGACCCAAGTTTGGTTCGATTCTGAGAACGTTGACGAAATACCGTTTCGTGGGCCCCGCGGTTCCACTTGACGGACGATTTCGTGACCGGCTCATCGGAATCCAGTTCTGGATATTCCATTGGGTTCTTATCATCGTTCTAGACTCGTAGACACTAAGTTTGACAAATTTGGAGAACTTTATCTTTGGCACATTTTTTTGTGCGAAATAGACCACACGTGGATCCCGCTTTGACCCGAAACCGTCAATTCTGCCCTGTGTCCAAATTGGACTTATGGGTAGTCAATCATATCTATTTCGAGTTTTCTGAGAACAATGGTAATATTTATTTCAGTATCCGGAGGCATACCTGGAGATTCCACTTATATCGGAGCAATTGACGGAGCTTAGAACACAGGCAAGTGTACCTTGCCAACTTGCAGTAAATCATGTGATATTAATTGCTTGTGTTCTTTCTTTTTACTTCTGTGATTTACTTGTTCACCCTAGGACTGTGTCACGACCCGCACCCGGATATTCGGACACGAGTACGTGGGTACGTCCAGCCTACGCCGCAGTGTCGACGGTAGTACGCTGTCTAGATCATATTCCCAGGTAATTTAAAATCTATCTCATCCACAAAAATAAACAGGCAAGGATAATCACAGGAAATAGGAATGCTAAGATTTCATAAGATAAATTGTGACAACAACTCCACAGTTTATTACAAAACCAGAAGATAAATCGGGGACAAACCCGAGTATTGTGCTGAAAGAAAATACTAGCTAACTGGCTGACTACTCCTCAAAAGTAGTCTCCTGAGTAGGAACCGGCTCCTCAAATGTACCATCTGCTACGTCATATGGGTCATAAAAGGTGGGGGCATAGTCCTCATCATCGCCTAATATCAACGGATCCAGTCAGGAAAGGAGCAAAGTACCATTACACAACAAAGCTTAAACTAAATATTTATGACAAGTAGTGAAAACTGACTAAGTATCATGTTAAGAATATGCATAATAAGTAGTAAAATTAACTAAGAGTTAATTGCTGTAAATCAGGGATATGAGTAAAACAGGAATATATTGAGACAAGAAAATGGAACTGCAACAAGACAAGAAACTATGTGTGTGAAATTGTGTATTTAGAATACATAGTTGGCATGTAGGGGCTTATAAGGCTAATCAGGCACGTCATAGACGGCTATCAGTCAGGAATAATCGAGTATCAGGCTGATAGTACAGTCGCGTACTCAACAGCTATCAGTCAGGACAGGGGGAAGGGTAAACTACATGCCTCCTAGTATTCTCCCACCCGACATGAAAAGCAAGACATGAAATCCAATGTTCTAACACTACGTGTAATCATCCAATAGTACTAATAGAGCAAGGAATTAATTATCACAATATAAAGAATAAACTTGAAGTGCAGGTACTTGCCTGATGTTTGGATCCCAACTAGAGTTCTATCCTCGGGAAATTTCCAGAAATGTGTCCGGATGCTGAAATAAACATTACCATCATGCTCAGAAGATATCAAATAGCTAGAAACGCCTGTCCTTGAGTCCAATTTGGAGACAAGGGCAAAAACGACAATTTTGGATCAAAACGGGGTCCGCATGTGTCAGAGTCAAAGGTCTCCAAATTCACCAAACTTAGTGTCAACAGGTCAGGAACGATGATACAAACCCAACGGAACTTCCAGAATTGGATTCCGATGAGCCGATCACAAAATCGCCCGTCGAGTGGGGCCTGTGGGGCCCACGACACGCGATTTCGTCAACGTTCTCAGAATCGAACCAAACTTGGGTCACAGGACCAGCGTATCGCTACGAGTCCGATGGCGTAAGTTTCGTTTCAATCCGACATGTGTACAGAAAGATAGGACGTGATTCAGAAAAGGCGGATACGGGGCGGTGTCCGCGGATACGCGTTGATCCCGGTGTGCACGCACACCCGAATCGACTTCTGCGAAATCCCACACGTCCGTATCAACGACGCGCACGTATCTGTGAAGACCGCGCGCGACCAAGTCGTCCCGTTTGGCAGGGCGTACCCAGTTCCGGGGTGAATCGGGGCGTGGTTTTTCCTATTTTTGGATCGCGGTGTGCGATCGCCACAGGACGCGATGCCTCGAGCGGTTTGTCCGGGCACCGAGAGGGTCATGCAGGCTACGCGTTGCAATTTACGGAATTGAAAATGGGACAGCGAGGAGAAAGTTACACGTACCTGAACTGGGCTCGAGAAATTAGAATTTCTCGTGTCCGTGTCGTGTCCGACACGTGTCGACACAGGGGAAGAACTAGGGTTAGGGTTTCTGGAACTTGGCCGGAGATGCGGCGGCTCGGGCGGCTCTGCGGCGGGGAAAAGGTCGGCCGGGGGCTAGGGCGTTGCACGGCGTCGCCGGGGTGCTGTCGGGGCTGTGCTGGGTCGAGGGAGCCGGAGGCAGCGGGGAAGGAGGAGGGAGGAGGAAGCCGGGGGCGGTGCGGCGAGGCGAGGGCGGAGCACGGCGAGGGGAGGCGGGTCGTGGCCGGGCGAGGAGAGGCCAGGGCAGAGGGGGTCGACCGACGAGGGTTTCATGGCCGGAGGGGGGAATGACGGGGTTTAAATAGGCGGTGGAGGAGGCTGGGTGGCCGGAGAAGGCGGGCGACGTGGGCTAGGTGGCCGGGCGGAGCGGCGAGGTGGCCGGGCGGAGCGCCACGTGGCCGGAGGCGGCGGCTCCGCCGGGAGACGCGGGGAAGAGGGGAGAAGGGGAAGCGGGCTAGCCGGTGCGGCGGGTCGGGTTCGGGCAGACCCGACCCGACCCGATAGGGCGAGCGGGCTGGGCCGGCCCAATGGGCTGGGGTTGGACTTTGGGCCGGGTTTGGGTTTAATTAAATAAATAAATAATTAAATAAATTAATAAATAATTAAATAATTAAATAAATAGTTTTTAGGTGTTTTAAAATATGTCCGGGGCCCAAAAAATTCCAGAAAAATTATCCTAAGTCCAGTTTTTTATTTTACACCCAAAAATATTATTTTCATAATATTTTAATATTATTTATTATCAATTAAAAATCATTCAATAATTAAAAACCTGATTTTAATTACAGAAAATTCTCAGAAAATTCCAAAAAATTATGAAAAATCCAAGTTTAATATTTTTGAAAAATCAGGAGTTTACAGACTGTGAGATGTTACTTAGCGTCCGAACGAGATTCGGGTGTCGATGCCGTACGCGGAGTCGTGTAACGTCACTTAGAGAATTGATACCACGATCCCATTTTTACGTGCTTGTACTACTAGCACGATAGACCATAGGACACCTGACACTGATTACATGAGACAGAGTTCGTCTTGATGTATTTCTTGGTACCCGGATTTTGTGTAGGATTATAGGCTTCATGACGTTTACAGACATACTTATATACTTGTACTTATGACTCATGGTGATAGATATAGATCTTGTCCCTGCGTGTTACTATGTGATACGTAAGGTTACATGGGAGGGGAGAGTCTCACCATACCACATGCTGATTATGTTTATATATATATATATATATATACTACATTACTGGTGGTGCCTTAGACTCTGTGTTTGGAACATTTATCGGCCCTTCGAGATATTACATGCTGCTATGGGCTCCCCAACACAGAGCCTGTAGTAGTTTCAACATGAGTATGAGTAATGCTCTCATTTGCATTTCACATAGCTGGTTACATAGCTTGTCCTAAGGATCTGTTTTTACTTACTGTATTTTATTTGGCTTGAGTGTTTATTGTAACTTGCTATGTCCCATGAGGACCTGGATCCGGATTATGTCTCCAGGTACAACAGAGGAGGTTTACCCCGAGATATACGAGACATGAGCTGACGTTGGAGCAGTACTGGCACCAGAGGACGAGGTTGTGCCAGAGGATTTCTCCTGAGTATTCTGTTACATACTCAGTTATTTATGCTTATAGTTATTTCATATCTTGACTCATGGACTTATGTATTGACTTATTCTCTTTTCTTATTTTATCGGGTTGTTCCCCGAGACACTACATATGTTGACTTAATGATGTACTATTTTCTTTATCTATTATCTTGATCAGTCTATCATATTGAGTTATATTTTTTTATGTGGATGAAATTATAATTATTTTGTGATAGATGGTGTAGACTGCATTTATATTTATTACAGCTTAAGTATACTCTAACGGGTCCATTAAATTGGTTTGCCCATTGGAGTTGTGCTGCTGGCCATTGCCACGTGGCTAGTCCCTCGGTATTTTGGGACTGGGACGTGACACCTAGTAAGGACCTTTTCAAATTTTTATATTTTTTTAAACTATTGTGTCAGAATATGTGGCCGAACGGTAAAAGAAATTAAAAATAAGTTAATAACTCCCTTATTATGGGTGTATTTATAATTTTTTTTACATAATAGCCCCGCCAAGGTCCCTCTTAATGTAAAAATATCGTAAATAATTTGTTTTTGAGTAATGGTAGTTTCAAACAAAATAAAAATAATTTTTTTTGAAAAAATTGAAAAAATATTGAAACCTTAGGGCAAATAATATTTCCGTTAATGTGACATTTAGTTTTTTTTTACTACTTTAATAAAGTACCATAATGCAAATAATAGATTACAGTGGATCATTAAATTTGTAATAATTTGATTAAAAGACCATATAGTAAATAATAGATTATTGGGGACAGTGTAAAAACAAAATCAAAACGCACAACGTTACCAACTTTATTTATTATTATTTTTAAATTTCATGGGAAAAACTTATGTACCGACCCGAAAATAAAAATATATATAAAAAACAAAGTTGAAAACATCCTTACTAGGAACGTTGTCATTTTTTGTTAACAGATGAAATAAACAAATTAATAAATTTTGAAAACACCCTTGTTAAGGACGTTTTTAGCCTGAATTCTTTCTTTTATTATTTTCAACCAAAATTAATAACAATTCTTTGATAAGGAAATTTTATTCTTTCCAGCCAAATTTTCTAAACTTAATTCTCTACAGCGAATTTAATAATAGTTTAATTCTCTATAGAAAAATTGTTAAAAAAAAAAGCAATCAATTTTTGCTCAAAAGAACACTAAAAAATGTGTAAATAAGCCAAATGCTTTGATATATAGCATTAGGTATCATGGTAGCATGATACAGATTAGAACGATTTTTTCAAAATTTTCTCATTACGTGTCAGTATTTTTATTTTTTTTTTATTTTGTCTGAAACTATCAATACGCAACAAAAAAAAATTATTTAGAATATTTTTACATTAACAGGGACCTATATGTAATAACCATTGTTTGGAGGAGCTAATATGTTAAAAAATGGAGTACACCTTATTACGGGAGTTTTCAACTTATTTTCAACTTATTTTTTATTCGGCCATCTGACAAAAAGTTAAAAAAATAATTTTTTTTAAAACGTCCTTACTAGGGCCATTTTTATTTATTTTTTATTTTATAGATTTTTTGTTTTATTTTTTTTACAAAAATATTTAAAAAATAATAAAATTTAAAAACAACCTTGATAGGGACGTTTTCTGCTAATTTTATTTTTTAAACCAAAACGTCCTTGGTAAGGACATTTCTATTCTTTCCGCAAAATTTACTAAACTTAATTTTTACATCAAATTTAATAATCGTTTAATTCTCTATAGAAAAAAATTTGACAAAGAATTTTTGACAATTTTTTTAAACATGGGTTAACCAGAAAGCTAAAGGAAGAATAGATAATCTTTGTAATTAAAACCTTATTTTCCTAAATTAAATGCAAGCTCAAGTTATGTGCATTATATTGATTCTTTGTATTGAGTATGATTTTTTTGTTCTTCTAAAAAAAGATACAATAGTACAATCATAATTATATGAGGAAATAATAATAGTGTTCTGTAATAGTGTAATTTATAGGTTGTTGTATGTAAATAAGTTGAATGTGAGATATGGGGAGTCAGGGAACAAAGATCTCGTGAGTGCTATCACGGGCTTGGACGGCCATGTGGGCCCACATGCTGTGGGCTCTTTTCGGACATGTTCACAATTACATGGATCTCATCTCATCTCATATCATTTCATCTGACATTATAGGAAGTGTGTAAATCTGTTGGAAGTGAGCGCAAGTGGAAGGAAGTCGTAGAATTTCTGTAAGTCACTTTCAGAGGATGACGCCATGAAACACCTTTGCAAGTTGGTAAGGTAGGGTCAAACAATGTCTTGAATTTTTTTTTTTTTTTTTTTTTTTAGATGTCCGACGATACGTACGAGACTTTGTACAAGCTGCGTTGTATGTCATTTGGGTCGACTGTCCCACAACTAACCTGCGGTTTGATTCCAAAACCGTACGCCTAGCCATGAAGATTACCTCTTCTCACTGACCACAAGAGGCAATTGAGTTCGGTAAACAATGTCTTGAAGTTAGACGACATTTGTGTTCATATTTTTGGGTGTTTTGGATACAAATAGATGTGTCGTAAGTACGTATTAATGTGTCGTACTTGTTAATGTCTGAAGGCTAAATTACAACTTGATACCCTTAACTATTCCAAATGTTCAACTTGATACCATCAATTTTGATATGTGCTAACTTAATACCCTCAACTATATAATAATTTTCATGTTAATACCCAAATTTTTTAAAAAGACAAAACTATCCCATCTCCCCTCTCTCTTCGGCAGCCCCCCCTCTTCGGCGTCGGAGACCGGATGGGGGCAGGGCGTAGCAGCAGTGCGAGCGGACGCGCGGGGGGCGGGGGTGAAGCATCACTGGCAGGCAGGCACGAGGGCGGACGCGCGGGCGGAGCGGCAACTTGGGCGCGGGCGGCTGCGAGTGGGCGGGCATGGACGGAGTAGGGGGCGGCACGAGCAGCAGCAGCGACGGGCGTAATAGGGGGCGACGGGGGCAGGGCGGCGCGGACAGCTGGGGGTCGGCGGGGCGGAATTGCAGGGGGGGGAGAGGGGGTGGTCGCTGGGATGGGAGGAGGGGGTCGCCGGGGTGGGGAGGAGGGACAATTTGGTCCATTTTTTCTAGGATATCAAGTTAGTACCTATCAAAGTTGAGGGTATAAAGTTGAACATTTGAAATACTTGAGGTATCAAGTTGTAATTTAGCCTTAATAAGTCAGTCTACGGATAGTTAGAGTTCATACAAGCATATGAGGATAGGATAGTCAAAGTTCAATTCAGGCTAGAACAATTAAACTTATCAATTGAAAAGAATAGTTAATTTTTCTACTTCTGCAGAACTAAGGGTCTGCTTGGATTGAGTGAAAAAAAAGCAGCGTTAAGTAGGGTTAAGTGAAGGAGAGTTAAGTGAGGGAGAGGAAAGTCAATACATATAATTTTGCTTGAATTTGGAAAAGAGTTAAGTGGGATATATTTAATAACTCTTGTTTGGATTGGAGGTTTTGAGTGCAGGAAAGAGTAATAAATATACAATAGTTACCAAAATTTCTCATTTTTCCTTTCGTTATCCCTCCGATTTGGAAGGTTAAAAAAATGACAAAAGAGAATTAAACAAACCCTCATTTAACCCTCTATTACTCCACCTTCTAAACCTCCACCCTTAAACCAAACATTAAATTTTTTTTTTTTACTTCACTTAACTTTTTCTCATGTAACTCTCTTAACCATCAATCCAGACAGATCCGAATAAATTTGACTAGTTTCACAGAATTAACAAAACTGCATAATTCCACTCCCCCGCCACTGGCTCCATGACATTGCTTCTGCGATGTTGGTTGATTCCCCGAAAGTCATTCACAACCTTTGAAAATTATTCATTCACTTATATATATATATATATATATATATATATATATATGTGGGCACAATGCAAACCTCTGTGAGAGGGAATGTACAGTTCAGACTTGTACACAAAATGAAGGTTATAAAGCAAGGATTAAAGAAGTGGCATGCTCCATTACCGAGCGGGGAATTGGAGAACAGCAGGGAGGAGCTTGCACGGATCGAGGGAAGGCTGCGATCATCTCCGCAGGACGAGGGGCTAGCCGAGTCCGAACAAGTTTTGCTTGAGCGGGTTCGGGTGGCACTGCAGGTGGAAGAGGTTCAAATGGCACAACGCGCGAAATGCGCCTGGCTTAAGGATGGTGACCGCTGCACAAAGTTCTTTTATGATATCATCAAGACGAGACAGCATCGCAACTCAATCTCCAGACTT
This sequence comes from Iris macrosiphon, assembly GCA_036927795.1. Taxonomy (NCBI): domain Eukaryota; kingdom Viridiplantae; phylum Streptophyta; class Magnoliopsida; order Asparagales; family Iridaceae; genus Iris; species Iris macrosiphon. The sequence continues at coordinate 181,072,914 of JAYESA010000013.1, forward strand.
AGCAACGTGGATGGTGAAGAGGTTGCGGCGATCCAGGATATTCAGGAGGTAGCTATAGAGTTTTACAAGAAGCTATACAATCAAGACGAGCTTACGTGCAACAGACTGGTTTCTGTGAATGGCAACCAACATCTTCTAGAGAGTGTCTCGATGGAGGAGGTGGAAGCAGTCATCAAGGAGGCTGACCCGGATAAAGCTCCAGGGCCAGATGGATTCAACAATAAGTTTTTTAAAGTACACTGGGAGGACTTAAAATATATGATTTTATCGGTTGTGCAGGACTTCTTCAACAACGGGAGGCTTCTAAAGGAATTGAACCACACGTTCCTTACTCTTATACCAAAGAAGGAGGGAGCTACTTCATTATCAGATTTTTGTCCCATAACATGTTGCAATTATTTGTATAAGATTATCACTTCCATCATGTGCCGGCGTATGGAGTTGATCATGCAGGGACTAGTTTCCGCAAATCAGGCCACGTTCATCAAAGGAAGGTCAATAGCAGAAAATAGTCTATTGGCGCATGAGATGGTCAAAAATTTCAACAAGAAATGGGGGAGTAAGGTGTGCATGAAATTGGATTTACGAAAGGCGTATGACTCGGTTAACAGGTATTTTGTCTGCAAGGTGATGTTAGCTATGAGATTTGATGGAAAGTGGGTGGAGCTGATTCGGGAATGCATTTCGACCCCATCATTTTCCATACTTATTAAGGGCCAACCCTATGGTTATTTTAACAGTAACCGTGGTCTGAGGCAAGGAGACCCACTCTCCCCCTACTTGTTCACACTTGTGATGGAATACTTTTTCTGCTTAATAGATAAGGCGGTGCACAGAAAGCTGATTACCCCGCTGTACGGGAATGTTGGTCATGTTGTCTCCCATCTGATATACGCAGATGACTTATTGTTTTTTCTTGTACCATCCCCCCATGGGCCTCAACGAGATGGTGCGACTACTACAGGAGTTTGGCCAGCTGACTGGATTAGAGTTGAATAGGGACAAGAGCAAAATCTATTTTAATGTTCATTGTCATAAGCAGGACGTATTAAAAACTATCATACAAATAGAGAAAGGCATGCTCCCAGTGAAATACTTGGGCCTGCCTCTATCTGTGAATTACGCTCGAGATTAGGAGTGCCAGAACCTGATGGAATATGTTCATAGGCGTATTGAAGGCTGGCAGGCACATTGTCTATTCTTTGGAGGCCGCATCGAGCTGGTGCGATCAGTAATTTTCGCAGTTTCTGCGTTTTGGCTTCATACAATCCTCCTTTTGGTTGCTACGATCAAAATGGTGGAAAAGCAGTGCACGGACTTTGTATGGCGTGACGACATTCATGCCATAGCTTGGAGGGATTTGCGCCAGCCCAAAGGTGAAGGGGGAGTGGGGTTGAGGTCCTTGCTTGACCTCAAGGACTTGGCGGCTATTAGAATAACTTGGAACTTCATCCAGGGGCGATCTTTGTGGGCGACATGGATGCATAACAAATACGTGAAGAATGCCAAATTTTGGACACTTCAGATAGACAACAACCACTCGGTGACGTTTAAGGCTATCATGCGCTACATACACAGGGTTAAACCGTTCCTCACAAGGGTAATTAGTAACGGGAGAGACACATTTGTGGTTCGACCCCTTGCTGAATCACCAGAGCATTGTGGAAAAAGTCGGGTGGCACACATACGAGATGGTGGGGAGGGAAGAACAGGTGAGCACATTAATCTGTGAGGCAGCATGGCATCTGGACGAGCATTTTGTAGAGGGGCACTTGGCAGAGGAGGTCAGGGGAGTAGCCATCCACCCGGCCAGTGGCAATGACAACTGGGTATAGGATAACTCTCCGACCGGATGCTTTACGTACGCCACGGCTTATGAGCAGATCCGGACTCGGCACCCGAGGGAAGTGTTTGCGGATTTTATATAGGTTAAGGGCCTGAAGCTATGTATGTACGAAGCAGTGAGGGATCGGCTTCTCACATTAGAGAGGCTGTAGAGAATGGGTATAAATGTACAAGGGCACCAATGCATCTTATGTCATCGGTCCCTGGAGACGCTCAACCACATGCTATTCCAATGTGAATTTTCTGGATACATATGGAGCAGTCAATGCCGAGCCCTCCAACAGAGTTATGGTGGAGGAAGGTCGCTTACTGAGGAGATGGAGCGAATCAAAGATAGTAGCAGACGGGGCGGACAATAGGTCAGAGCGGCCATGATCAGATTAGCGGCAAGTGTTTGGTATATATAGAGGGAACGAAACAACCGGGTGTTTGAGAGTCTATCATCATCCCCGAAGGGGATTGTATATAGCATTGAGGCAGATGTAAAGTGTATGGTGTTCTGATTTTTTTGATCAGCACACAGTTTTAATAAAAGTACATTTTCCAATATATATATATATAATGAGGCTTCAAAACGGCTCAAAAGTGCGCCATCTAAGCCGTATGTCAATACTCTATCAAATATTTAAAAAGAAATTAAAAATTTAACTTTTGCACTTATCCCTAGTCTAACCGGAAATTTTCTATTTTTTTAAACAAAACAGGTATTTTTTGAAACAAAACCGAAAAAAAAATTTAATTTTTTTACGGAACATAAAACGTAGTCTACAAAAATTAAAAATAAAATAAAATCATTCTAACTACTTATCGTATCCCCACAAAGTCTCAATATTTATATTCAATATTTAAATTTAATCCAAGTACATTAAATTATCTAACTAAACACATGTTCAAATTATAAAAATATATCTATAACAGGTTAATTAAAATATATTCAATATTTTAAATTTTTATATAATTTTTCAGTAATTTTGTTTTTACGTGCTACACACGTGAAGATGACTATATATATATAGAATAAGGGGGGTGAGATGGCACCTCACTCTAAAAACAAAGGTGGCGATGACGTGTGTAGCGCCCCGTTCTCCCGGTGCGGAGAACGCGGCTAAGAAACACAAGACGGTATCGTTCGATCGGGATAGATTGAATTAAGAACTCGTCCTCGTTATGGATTTGTTTCTTCGGAATCGATTCCCATATTCAGTGGACCGCGCTCCAAGGATCGGCTTAGCGGCAGAGTCAGGAGGGACCTCTCCGCTGTTATCTTTTATTGCCTCGGTTTTCGATGTCGCTTGTTGCTTTCGTGCTTTGAGTTGGTTTTGGGATTTGCTTGTTTTCCTTGAACGGTTTGGATGATTTTCATTGTTTTCGTTCATTGAACTGCACTTCTATTCCGAGATTGGAAAGAGAGGAAGAAGTATTAATCGAGCTGTTCGTGTGCAGGTGAACGAGCAGTAGGCGGCTTGCGAGCGGAGTCGTGAAGCGCCTCTTTCCTTCTCCTTCCAACTATCTAAGTGAGTGGCTACCAACCCGATTAGCTAGCCCTGCTTCCAAGCTTCACATCTAATAAATCTGCATTCTTCTTTGCCCCAATCAAACGATACCAAGTAATAATAAAAGAAACCAAGATAAAAAGGGAATAGACTTGGTTATTATGCTTGTCAATCAAACCTGTGAACTGTTGCCTTATCGTATGCTTGTTCGTGCAAATGTTCTATGAATTATGCTAAGTATGACACACACCTTGTATTGTGCATAATTGTTCAGGGAGGCTATGCTAAATAAATCATGCATTACTACTTGTCGTGCACTCGTGTTCTTGCACTCGTGTTGCCTCAACTGCATGAATTGTTAACTTGCTAATCGTGTTCGATCATGGACAACTTGTGCACAAGGTATAGTTCTGCGGACGGTCGCTGGGGCACTGGCACCGATCCGATCCGGGCGGAACTCGTGTAATAGTCATCGTGTACGGGACAAGATGGCTTGCAGCGCCTCGTGTACTATCGTTGCATGCTATCCTTGTCTCGGACTAGTCCACTATGGCAATCATGCCAGTGATCATCGTGTATATTTAAACCTGTTGCAAACTAACTTGTGTCTTCGTGGCAGGGAAGGCATGGTAAGTATTGTGCAGGTAATTCAGACGGGCAGGTAAAATTCACCGAACGGTGGCACGTTCATTTCAGTAAATTCTATATGCTGCTTACTTGTAAATAAACTAAGGCATGATAGAAACCCACAAATATGCATGCTTCATTAAAACAACGTGTTGATTGGCATAGTCAGGCTAGCTCGCCTTCACCAGTATGTTTCGACATGCTGACCCTCGTCGAAACAGGTTCTCCGCACCAAGGCGAACCGAGCGAGGAGCCGAAGTCGTCTACCCGATCCAGTCCAGCTGTTGGCGCATCTTCACCACGCCCCTTGAAGCATTTTGAAGACAGGAGCTTGCAACTCTTCATACACAAATGCAGCTCCGTGGCAAAGCTATCCTCCAGCCTGGAGGTCTTTATCATTTTGAGTTTATAAAGGGATATAATGTACAGGACTGCTATCTCATTTTGAGTCATCTCTTTTGTAAGCCGTTCGGCATATTAGTTGACTCGTTCAGGAGTTTGTAATAGATGTTCATTATCAATAAAGAGAACTTTTCCATGTTTCAAATCTGTGTTTCAATTATCTGCGTACTCTGAATATGTGCTTGCTATGCAAAATACTTTAGCCTTGTGCGGGCGCAATTCCAGGCCCGCACGGCATCACGATTCGGGGGACGCCCCAACGATTCTAAGGAATCGGGTCGTGACAACGTGGCACAATTCCATCCACACAAACGAGGGGAGGGGGTTAAGTGCAAATTGCCAATTATGAAATGTGTGGTTGGGATTGTGCCACGTCACCGTCACCCTTGTTTTTAGAGTGAGATGCCATCTCACCTCCCTTATTCTCTCTCTCTCTCTCTATATATATATGTATGTATATATATATATATATCCAAGAATAGTTAGAACATTGCCTTTGTAGTACATCTCCACTTGCAATCACGCGTTGTCTTGCAACCGTCTTTCCAGTCGCGACCGCGCTCGGTTGGCCGTCATACACCCACCAGTCCAGCCTTGGAGTAGACCAAGGTTCTAATCCTCCCTCCGCCGGCTGGAGGGCTCTTATAAGATGAAAAAAAAAAGTTATTTGTCATCTTTAAGATGAAATTTATTACATATGTTTTCATGACCATGGACCCAAACCGGCCACATTAGAGATATGGTTGTCTTAGTCCAGCCCAGGGGACCCTCTGATCGCCGACCAGCCCTCGTAGGCCCATGTCAATCGAGTTATACAATTGGATTTTACTCGACTCATGGTTACGAATTCATGATTGGTTCGATATAGAACAATTTTGGACTAACTCATAATGATCAAATTATATCTTATCTTGTTTCAACTTTTTCACTTATTCTAGATACCATTGTGAACTATTAGATCTTTTGTTTTAAAAAAAAATGTGTATCTCCCTCGCTTGTAGTAGTTTATCATTTATTGAGTGACCGACTGAATGAATGAATGAATGAAGAACTTATTTGATCTCCTGATATCAATCAAATAATTTTTTTCTTATTTTACTTAATTTTTATACTTCGTGAAATCTTTGGGCCTGGCCCAATTTTCCAAATACTTAGATCTTGGATCCGCCGTTGACATGGAGTACATGTTTTCAAGCTAACAAATGAATCTCGCATGCATTGCACCTCAAGGTGTGTTAAAGGGTGGGCAGTCCGGAATCCGGTCCGGACCGACTCTGATCTGGCCCGGTCAAACCCGATCCAGGCCGGCCCGGACCCGGTCAACGGACCGGCCTGCTCCGACCCACTCCTCCTACGGGTCTGGGCTGGGTCGGAGGATCTGACCCGCAAGTCCGGCCCGATTTGACCGACCCAGTTCAGGTCCGGTTTGGTTCGGTTCGTCTGAATTTTTTTTAAAATATAGCTGTAAGTGGATATTTTTACCAAAATATCCCGTTTTAGTGACATTTTTTTGCCCGTTTTAGGAATATTTTGGTCATTTTTAGCAAAATGACCAAAATATACATTATAATAACTCTTTTTTGAGGGTATTTGGGGTCATTTGGACCAAAAAAAAAATTTACAAGTTTTATTTTTTTAAAGACTTGTACATTTTTTTACAAGCTTTATGCAAATAAAATATCATTTACAAGTTTCTAATTTTTTTTTGTTACTTAATGTTATAATACATTTATAATTTTATTACCATTAATAAAAAAAATTCAGCATTTTCTTACTTTATGTTGTTAGTTGTTTACATTTGACTTCTTTATGTCTATATAAATAACTTCTTTCAAGATATAAATTTATATTTAAATTCAAAAAAATAGATTTATACATTTTTTATAAGTTATTCCAAAAAATTTTAAAAAAAAATTCAACTTATAAATATTTAGATTTTAATTTATACTTAAAGTTATATAAATATTGATATAAAGAAACTAAATAAATTTTCTAACAAATAATTTTATAAATTTTAAATTATACTAAACATATAACTTATAAATTTTCAATAAATTTATACTTAAAGTTATATAAAAAAAATTCTAACAAATAACTTATAAATTTTAAATTATACAAAAATAACTTAGTAACAAAAAAGCTATAAATTTAAACTTGAATTTATTAACATATAAGTTATATCATATATATTATATATAAAAATATATAAATAAACGTAAAAAAAAAGATTAAATCGGGTCGGACCGGTCCGACCGTGAACCGGCCGAACCCTGCTCAGTCTTTCCCTAACCGAGTCATGGACGAAATTTTTTTTCTGACCGGACCGTCCCGGCCCGTCTCTCCTCCTGGTTTGAGTCCGGTCCGGACCGAATTAGATCAAACCCGGTTGACTCGGACCACGGACCGGCCCGGCCCGGCCCAATACACACCATGAATTGCACCACAATAGTACTCTCGATACATGTATAGTAATCATTCGAAACAGTTGGTGGAGTTCTTGAATTATGACATAATGTTATTGCCGAAGAACTCAAAACGAGGTTAAAATCGAAGATAAAAAAATGATTGCTGCTTTTCTAGTCATATGCAATCAAATGACTACCTTGGATCTGAGTACAACTTGAACAATTGAAAAGAATACAAACATACATTTTTTTAGAAAATAACTACTAACAACAAGAAGTTGTTGAATCCAAAAAGTAATGAAAAGAATCTCACAAACATAATTTCTACCACCAAAAAAATAAAAATAAAGAACAAGACGAAGGATCTCCTTGATGGGGGTGACCATAATCACATTTTGTCAAAACAAGATTTGTCCCTTATCGACGATCTGCTATGAGGAACTAGCAAGTTCAATGGATTGAACTTTTGGAACGCTCCATATATGTCACCTCTGTAGAACTAGAATGGAACGAACTTGATGAACAACACTTCGTGGATCTTTGGTGGCTACTACAAAAATTCTCATGTAGCACTATATATCTATTATCTAGTAAATATTTTGTTCATATTATCTTTACACACTTGGTCAATCCTATTGATCTATTGTTAGAAAGTGATTGACCATAATCCTATTTGTTACGATATGTTGGTTGGGATTCTTCTCCCTCTTGTAAATATTAACTCTTGCATGTACATAATTTAATTCATTGAGAAATTATTAAGATACTCTTGTTATTATATGGTATCAGAGCCATGTCCCATTCTAACACCATCAACGCCACCGGCCAACTCCTCTTGGCCGCCAGCTCGACTTCTCCGATCAACTTTCAGATCCTGTCGGTCACTATCAAGCTTGACCGCCACAACTTTTCTCTCTGGCGCAACACCGTTCTGGCCTCTCTCTAGACGTTTGACTTGGAAGAATCAGTGTTGTCCTACAATCCTCCTTACCTTTTCAATTCTGGGAACAAGCGTTCCATACTGCTACTTTTCTCCATAACTGGACTATTACTGCTTTGTTAAACTTTAAATCACCTTACCAAACACTATTCTCCAAGATTTCAGATTATGCTTTTTAAAAAAATTTGGGTGTCTCTGCTACCCTCTCTTGCGAGTTGTGACCTTACAATAAACACAAACTAGATTTTCGATCTCTTCCGTATGTGATTTTGTGTTTCAACTCCAAGCATAAAGGTTATCTATGTCTCCATGTTCCTTCTTCTTGTCTCTACGTTGCTCGTCATGTTGTGTTTAATGAGGATGTCTTTCCCAAAGCTAACCATGTTGGTTCGTCTGCACTGCCTCCCACGACCACGGTCACCAAACCCAACCCTGCGTCGACCTTTCTTCTTGAGCAAGTCATGCCTCCACCTCCACAAAATGTCCGACTCTCACCAGCTGCTCATTCGCAGCCACCTCTCACCGATGTCACGCCAACCCCTCAGCTATCACCCCCCTAACCCTCCTCCTCCATCGTCTCCTCCCAATGAAGTCCGCTGCCAACACCTCCTCGACCTTACTCTGACGCCCCCTCATATTTTCGGACCTCGGATACCAACTCTCATACAATGACCACCAGGGCACAAACACACACCCTAAAACCCAAAACCTTCCATATAACCCGTCACCCTATCACCCCAGATCCTACATCCTCTCCCCTAAAAGAACCTACAACCTATCACCAAGCCAGCAAACTCTCTTGTTGGCAACAGGCTATGCAGGCTGAATATAGTTCTTTAATTCGTAATAATACTTGGTCACTCGTACCACGTCCTCGTAATACTAATCTAGTTGGTTGTAAGTGAGTTTACAGGATCAAAATGAGAGCAGATGGTTCAATTGAGCGTTACAAAGCTCGTCTTGTTGCAAAAGGATTCCATCAGGAGGAAGAAGTTGATTATTTTGACACGTTTAGTCCGTTTGTTAAGCCAACCACACTTCGACTAGTGCTCTCTCTAGCCCTTTCTAAGGGTTGGTTTGTTCGCCAACTTGATATCAACAATGCCTTCCTCAATGGTGAGTTGCATGAAACTGTCTTTATAGAGCAACCAAAAGGGTTTGTTGTTGAAATTAGTTGATGATTTTATTGATTGTCTCATTGGCATTATATAGCCTTACAGTCATTAATACAATGATCTCAATCATTATGACAATAATCTCATAATGGAATATCCTGTGACATATTCTGGCATCCCAAATATGTCCTCAGGATATTCCCATGTGCTTATACTATACTTAAATATGACACCCAACATACCATATCAACACTCCCCCTCAAGATGGGTGAAAGATATTCACTAAGCCCATCTTGTCACATCCTCTAATCATGCTCACTGAGGCGAGTCCCTTGGTTAGTCCATCTGCTACTTGATCCCTGGTTGGAACATGGCCAAGCTCCAGTAATCCACTATCCAACTTCTCTTTGATGAAGAATCTATCAATCTCGATGTGTTTGGTCCTGTCATGCTGTACTGGATTGTTGGCGATACTAATAGCTGACTGATTGTCACACCACAGCTTCATCTTGGCTCCTTGATCCAGCTTCAGCTCCACCAGCATATTCTTCAACCATAGCAGCTCTGCAACTCCCAAGGCCATAGCTCTGTACTCTGCTTCAGCTGTCGATCTGGCCACCACAGACTGCTTCTTACTCCTCCAGGAGACCAAGTTACCTCCTACAAATATGCAATATCCTGAGGTAGACCTCCTGTCATCAGCACAACTAGCCCAGTCAGAATCACAGTAGCCCTCGATGCTCACGTGATTGTTCTTCCTGAATATTAGTCCCTTCCCGGGAGCACCTTTCAGGTACCTCAGAATCTGGTACACTGCATCCATATGACCCTTCCGTGGGTCATGCATGTAGCGGCTCACCACACTTACTGCAAAGCAGATATCAGGACGTGTGTGGCTCAAATAGATCAACTTGCCAACCAGTCTCTGGTATCTGTCCCGATCAACTGGTTCTCCAGTCTCAGCATCAATCTTGAACCTCTGATCTATTGGTGTCGCTGCAGGTTTGCACCCCAACATCCCAGTTTCTGTGAGAAGGTCCAGTGCATACTTCCTTTGAGAGAGAACAATCCCCTCTGCTTCTCGAGCAATCTCAATCCCAAGGAAGTACCGAAGAAGGCCGAGATCCTTCACCTCGAATTCCTTGCCAAGCTTTCCTTTGAGTTGAGCGATCTCCTGCTCATCATCTCCTGTGATAATCATATCGTCCACATACACCGCAAGCATGGTGATGTGGCCTCCACTCCGACGGAAGAACACAGTATGATCCGCATTGATCTGCTGATATCCCATCCCTATCATCGCTCTTCTGAATCTGTCAAACCACGCTCGAGGAGACTGCTTCAGTCCATAGATGGACTTCTTCAACCTGCAGACCTTGCCTACTGTCTGATTGGTGCCAAATCCTGGTGGTATCTCCATGTACACCTCCTCCACTAGATCTCCGTGAAGAAACGCATTCTTCACATCCAGTTGGTGTAGCTTCCATCCACCATTCGCTGCCAGAGAAATCAGAGTCCTGACAGTGCTCATCTTTGCAACTGGTGCAAAGGTCTCGTCATAGTCGATGCCGTACGTCTGACTGTATCCTTTGGCTACTAGTCGAGCTTTGTAGCGCTCAACCTGTCCATCTGGGTTCTGCTTCACGGTAAAGACCCACTTGCATCCAACTGCTTTCTTCCCCTCTGGCAATCTCACAAGCTCCCAAGTGTGGTTCTTCTCCAGAGCTCCCAACTCCTCGTGCATTGCCGCTTTCCACTTTGGATCGTTCTTGGCAACCTGCCAATTGTTAGGTACAGTAATACTATCCAAAGATGCTATAAATGCTCCATGAGAAGAAGAGATATGGTCATAAGAAACAAACTGAGCAATATCCCAACCATATCTGTTTGGAGGATTTCCTGCATTGCTGCGAGTGGTCCTCCGTACAGATAGTGGTGTGGGAGGAGTAGAAGTAGGAGGAATGATATTTTGTGAAGGAGGGGGTATCACCTGAAGGGGGGTTGGTGTCGGTGCCTCAGGAGTTGGGACGAACGCAGGCAAAGGACTTGGCACTGGCACTGTCGGTACTGGTCCTGCAGTTTGCTTCTCTCTCCTGCTGTAGGTAAGTAACTCTCCCTGAGCCGTAGGCCTAACACCTTCACCTTCTTGTCCCTTCTCCGTGCCTCCATGCCAAACTTCTAAATCGGTTACCACAAAGTTCTCTATCTCCCCCTCTCGCCTAATACTGGCAGTATTAGGCGTGTTGTGTGAAGTTCCGTCCTGGTGGTAGTATGGCTCATGCTCCCGAAAGTGGACATCCATACTGACAAACTTCTTCTTCTCTACTGGACTCCAGCACACATACCCCTTCTGGGTCGCCGAGTAGCCTACGAAGATGCATTTGACCGCTCTAGGGTCAAGTTTCCCAACTGATGGCCTGTTGTCCTTCACAAAACACACACACCCAAACACCTTCAGTGGGAGTATCCCACTATTATTGCCTTGCAATACCTCACATGGGGACTTCCATCCGAGGACCTTCGAGGGCATCCTGTTGATGAGTTGAGCTGCTGTCAACACTGCATGCCCCCACAGACTCTGTGGGACATTCATGTCGATCATCATACTTCTTGCGACCTCCAGAAGGTGTCTGTTTTTCCTTTCTGCAACTCCATTTTGTGCTGGTGTGTATGCACAGGTGGTCTGATGCTGTATTCCGTGTGCTGACAAGTATTCTGCAAGCGTCCTGTTGGTATACTCCGTTCCATTGTCAGACCTTAGTACCTTCACAACTGCTTTGTACTGAGTCTGGACATGCTTATGGAAATCCCGAAAACAAGCAGGTACATTATTCTTATTTTTCATCAAATATAACCAGGTAACACGAGAGGCACACTCAATGAAAGAAACAAAGTACTTATAACCATTCATAGTGTTAGTAGCACATGGACCCCAGACATCAGAATGTACTACCTCAAAAGCAAAAGTGCTCCTATGACCCGTGCCAACATATGAGCTCCTAGTAAGTTTTCCTAACTCGCACGCATCACATACTAATTTCTCTTTTTTTGTTTTTGCATAAATCTCTGGATATAACTTACTTAGAGTATCAAAGGAAGAATGTCCCATCCTCCGATGATGGAGCATCAAGGTATCCTCAGTCCTCTGCTGCAGTCCTTCCATGCCAGCCTTCTCTGCCATAGATACCAATGCTGAGTCCAGTCCTTCTCGATCTAGGTACCACAGTCCCTCATGCCAAGTGCCAGTCCCAAGTCTTCGTCCTGTCCCTTTCTCCTGGAAGGTCACCTTAGGAATATCAAAAGAAACAATGCATTTAAGTTGGAGGATTATAGAACTAATGGACAAGAGACTGACTGGAAAGGATGGAGCATGTAAAACATTGGATAATCTTACTGAACCTGTACAATTAACAGTACCCTTACCGACCACTGGCTGGAAAGTGCCATCAGCTGTCTGAATGCTGTCTGCTGATGCTAGGTGAGTGTAGGAAGAAAACTCACTAGCATTCCCAGTCACATGTCGAGATGCTCCCGAGTCGATAATCCAGTCTGATGATTTAAGGGAAGAGATAGACGCAAGGGCAAGTGATTCGTCAGTACCTTTTGATGGATGGGCATATATGGCAGCGTTGCCCCTAACAAAGAATGAGGTGGACGCCTCCTCTGTTCTACTCCTCATGTCTCCCAGTGCCTGGTCCTCCACAGTAATGGTGCCATCAGCTTCTCCGTTCCCTTCTGATATCAGGAGGTTTGCTCGATAACCTCCTCGGCCGCCTCGTCTACCCCCTCGACCACGACCACGTCCTCCATTATATCCTCGTCCGCCGAACGGTCCTCGTGCACCACCTGAGTCTCCCTCCCTAGGTGGTTTGGTACAAGCATATCGATGATGACCCATCTCCCCACAGTTGTAGCACTGCCGGTTATCCTGCCAGGGTTCTCCCTTAGATCGTGTGTTACCTGAGCTGGTGATCGCTAGTGCTGACTTTGCTTCGGGGGGACCACATGTCCCTGCTTGCAGCCTGATGCGTGTCTCCTCCTGGATCATGGCTGAGATAGCCTCCTCAAGGCTAGGGATCTTTGGTTGGGCTAGAAGTAGGGCCGTCCTCTGTGCGAAAGCTGCAGTCAGCCCTTTGAGAAACTTCATCGTCCTCTCCTGCAGACACACCTGTCTCTCCTTACACTTAGGGTCCCCGCAGCTCGTCCGATCTGAGGAGTGATCATAATCCAACCACAGACGCTCCAACTCCGTGGCATACTCCTGCACCGTCTTCTCTCCCTGTACGGTGTCATCAATCTCCCCCTTTATCTGGAAGACCCGTAAGTTGTTCCCCACACCATCATAGGTCCTTCTCAACTTCTCCCACACATCTTTCACCATCTCAATACCGTCTACTGTGGCGGCAATAGACTGGACTAAGGAGTTGAGAAGCCAGATGTAGATCACCATATGAGTGGACTTCCACTCATCGCGTCCTGTCGAGCCCTCGTCCGGCTTTGTCGTCTCGCCCGTCAGGAACCCCTCCATGTTTTTTCCTGCGAGGGTTCTTCTCACCCGCCGTGGCCAACTCAGATAGGTGGCTGGTCCATCTAATTTCAGATCGATGGAGGGAAGCTTCAACTCCGGCGACGTTCGTGTCGTGTTCTCACCAGCCGACATCGTCAACAACTTCATCAACGTCGCCACCTCTGCAGAATCTAGCTTCTTGATGATCTCCTCCATCGATGCTTCGTCTATCCAATCACGTCACGTCCGCTCCACGACTCACGCTCGTCCTCGTCGTCCGCTCCTAGATCCGAACATGTCCCCCCTTTTTCCAGATCTAGGCATCCCTATTAGGCGATGTCTAGTGCTGGTGTGGAGGAGGCGGCAGCACGCATGTCACAGCCGCCGTCGCAGCAGCAGCAGCAGCCGCAGCAGCCGTGAAGATTTTTTTTTTTTTTTTTTTTTTTTTTTTTTTGAAGGGAGGGGGGTAGACGAGGCGGGAAGGGAGGGGGGCGTGGAAGAGTTCGGTGGAGGAGATCTAGAAAATCCTCCTGTGGGTTTGTGGAAGCTTGGTGACGGCTAGGGTTTGTGGAAACTTGGCTCTGATACCATGTTGAAATTAGTTGATGATTTTATTGATTGTCTCATTGGCATTATATAGCCTTACAGTCATTAATACAATGATCTCAATCATTATGACAATAATCTCATAATGGAATATCCTGTGACATATTCTGGCATCCCAAATATGTCCTCAGGATATTCCCATGTGCTTATACTATACTTAAATATGACACCCAACATACCATATCAACAGTTGATTCTGCTTTTCCGCTCCATGTTTATAAGCTTCACAAAGCTCTATATGGCCTCAAGCAAGTGTCCCGTACGTGGTTTAATAAGCTCAAGAATTTCCTTCTCTCTAATGGATTTCGGGCTTGTTATTCTGATACTTCCTTATTTGTTCATCAGTCACCTACAACGATTATCTATCTGCTTGTCTATGTTGATGATATCATTGTTACATGCAGTGACCCATCCTTCGTTTCTCGGTTCATTGGGTGCTCACAGAACGTTCTCCTTAAAGGATTTGGGACCACTGCACTTCTTTCTGGGAATTGAAGTGATCAAGCACGAGTCTGGTCTATTTTTGTCCCAATCCAAGTACATACGAGACATTCTTTCACGTTGCAAAATGTCTGATGTGAAGCCCTTGCCGACGCCTGCTGACTCCAATTCTCGGCTCTGCAAGGCCGAGACTTCTGCTGATGATGCTCGTCTCTATCGTCAAGTTGTTGGGACTTTACAGTATGCTACCATCACTTGCCCTGAGATTGCTTACGTTGTCAATCGAGTCTGCCAGTTTATGCACTCTCCCACACAGGATCACTGGAAGGCAGTCAAACACATTCTTAGGTACCTCAAAGGCACAGTTGAGCATGGCCTTCTCCTTCGTCCATGTTCTCAACCTCAGCTTCGTGCATACTCTAATGCCAGATGGTTGTCTGATCCTGATGATTGCCGCTCTCAGTATGGCTTCGCCATTTATTATGGCCCCTATTTGATCAGTTGGACCTCTCGCAAGCAACGTGTCATGGCTCGCAGCACCACTGAAGCAGAATTTTGTGCCCTTGCTTACACGACCGCTGAATTGGTCTGGCTCTAGCAGCATCTGAATGAGCTTGGTGTCTCTCTGTTACAACCACTGCAGCTTTTGTGTGGCAATATTGACGCCACTTTCATGTCAGCCAATCCGGTCATTGGCTCTCGTTCCAAGCACATCCACTTAGACTATTACTTTGTACGAGAACGTGTTGATGCTGGTCTTCTCAGGGTCAATCATGTTGTTTCTACAGATCAGGTAGCAGATATCTTCAACAAACCACTCGGCTCGTCTTCGTTCGGTGCTTTACGGTCCAAGCTTCAAGTTCTGTCCTGCACTTGAGCTTGTCCGGGGGTATTATCTAGTAAATATTTTGTTCTTATTATCTTTACACACTTGGTCAATCCTATTGATC
Source organism: Iris macrosiphon (assembly GCA_036927795.1). Classification (NCBI taxonomy): domain Eukaryota; kingdom Viridiplantae; phylum Streptophyta; class Magnoliopsida; order Asparagales; family Iridaceae; genus Iris; species Iris macrosiphon. Next base: position 181,088,245 of record JAYESA010000013.1, read on the forward strand.
TATTGTTAGAGAGTGATTGACCATAATCCTATTTGTTGCGATATATTGGTTGTGATTCTTCTCCCTCTTGTAACTATTAATACTCTTGCCTGTACATAATTTAATTCATTGAAAAATAATCAACATACTCTTGTTATTATAATATCTCTCTCTCAAATGAGCAGAGAAAAGAATATATATAGATGAGGCAAACACCAAACAATAGTCAGTCGCTGCCATACTAATCCCGGACAAATTCATTCAGAACTCACATGACCCCACCCTTCACGTACTGGGCGATAAGGAACATGTAAACTGAATATCCAAAAAATCTGCCAATCAACGCAATTTATGCGTAGACTACGAGCATCTTTCACGCGCATCGCCCACGAGGAGCGTTTACGCGCAGAGTGCTCAGCGCTCAACGCTCAGCGAAAGCCCCCATGCGTAAGCCCTTACGCGTAAGACCGCGTGTAAGCCGCGTTACTGCACTGCTGCACTACCTTATGATGTTTTGTTGGGATACATGATAAGAACTAAATGTTCTAGTTCAATTACTGAGGTTTGAAATAATACATTGCAACTTTTAGGATTACATTTTCAGCGATCGTTGCACGAAATACGAACACAGATACGAATAAGGACACGATACAAATATGAGATACTAGCATTTCCAAATAAGTACACATGTAGTCCTCTATGATGTACGGATACAGACATGATATCGATACCGATACGAACATCATTTTCCTCCGTAGAACATAACATAACATAACACCGATGTTCAACAATGTAGTAGTGTTTGCTAATATCTGCACTCTGAATCTAGACAGAGAGGAAACTAAATTCATTTTGGCTACTTAATCATCCTATGAGCTTAAGGAGATTGCGTTAAACTCTGTTAAACCCTTTTTAAGTCCTTTCATGCCTCATGGATCAACTGTGCTTCGTATTTTTTTCGTGTTCGGATAGGTGGTACTAGAGAGCGAAATCCAAGTCAACCGTTAGGGTCAGACCCAGACCCTCTTATGAACAATACGGAGACTTAAACGAAAATTTCGAATATTTTATATGAAACTCTAAAACTAAATAACCATAATATTTAACCGAGTAGAAAATTTCAAAGTTTTTAGGAGGTTAAAATTTAAAGAGTGTTTAAAATAATAAGTCTGAAATTGAATGAATTGAACACTTGCCAACTTTGGAAATTTGTTGGATGCCTTATAGTATATACATTATTAAAGAAAAAAAAAATCATAGCCAAGCACACTGTCATTGAAACTTGATGAAAACATTACTTCTAATTTGTCATCTTCACCTTTCAGTATTCCAGTGCCCTCCCTTCTGGTTCTTCTCTTCATCCCTCTCATAAAATTGACGACATGTACGTCTACAATATACAAGGACACACCAAAACCAGTACTGCATATGTATCGTATCCGTGTCTTCTATAACCAGGCTTGTCAACAACGATTCCAACCTTTCCTATCCAAAGTAAAGCTATACGAAAGTCTTTTGTTCTCGTGTAGTGCAGAGACTTGACCATGGCAATCAAGAACACATTTTAAACGGATTAGAACAACAAAATAATCCAGCTCTCAATCCATACTTTATGGGTATTCCGACTTACAGAACATACTGGAGGACTAATATAAATATTATTATTTAGTTTGAGGGTCTCATATAATAATGAAATTTACGTTTAGGTTCTATATGTTCCATAAAATGATTTGGATTTCATCCTAACTGTTGACTTTGGTTGACTGTCCAAATGGGAGACATATACGCAAATTTTGAATATTATACGAGACCCTAAAACTGAACCAAAATATGTGAGAGTTGTGTGACTTTGGTTATTATACGAGACCCTAAAACTAAACGGAAACATGTAAGGCAACTCGAGGCTCTCCGCTGAAATTCGGGTGATGATCAAGCTGGCTAGGAAGCACGGACACTCCAAAAATATACCCATCCTAAGACAGACACACCGAAGGTGGATAGGTGTCGTGTCCGTGTCCATTCAACCGTAGTGATAGCTAGCTATATAGTAGGAGGCATGCAGTAGATTGATTGATGTTGATTAATTACGGAAATGATATTTTGCTTGTGTTATTTAATTTTTTTCCCCTATGACAATCGAGAACAAGACTTGTGACAAATATTGCTTGCTTTTATTCTCGATCCTAGCAGCCATACAACCTGTCCACTTGCAGGCATTCAACATGAGACAAGAGACATATGACGATACACGATGTCCATGCAGTCGTCCTCATCGAAACTGCTGTCGATCAGGAGGGTGGTGTGGCTGCTGAGATCATGATAGGAGCAAAAGAACAGTATCACAAATCTCATTCTCGATTGGTCATATAACAAAACTAAATATCCCAACTCATGCAACCCTCACATGTTTCCGTTTCTTTTTAGGGTATCATATAATATTCAAAATTTTGGACGGCCAGTCCAATGTCAACCGTTATAACAAGACCCGAATCCTCTGGACAATGTAGACAGTATAAATATATAACCTTCAACTCTTCCAACAACAAATACAAAGCTGATTGCTTAATTTATTTATTCAGTGTAGGTACATTTTCCCTTCTTAATGCCTACAGATTAATACTAGTAGCTGCTTTTGCTCCCTCTTTCAATGAAAATTGAACTTGGAAAGTATGGTGGATATGAAAATTCTCCAGTAGAGATCCTCTCAATAATCCATCTGATAGCTGCTTCGGTGTAATGAATCCCATCCCAAAAGATTCGCTTCGAAGGGTCCTCACAAGCCTTTGCCACGAGGACTTGAGTGCCATTGATATCAGTCATAGATCCACAAAACTTTGTGGGATCATAGTTGTATGCTCCACCCCCATACCCACAGCAAGCTTTGAGTGCATCCTCAAATCCTGAATAAATCACAAAATCTAGTTAAAAAAGGAATAAGAAAAACCATGGTTCGCAACCATTTCTACGAGTATCGGGCTCGGCGGTATCCGTTGTAGTACAGTCTAGATTTGAGAAATTTTGGAGCCCAAATATGATCAAAGATTTGATTTGGTATGATTTGAAAATCTACATTAATTTGATTAGATTTTAAATTTGTATCAAATATTTAATTTGACCATATTTGGACGTCCGTAATTTGGTGATGAGATGTAATCTACACCGTTGGTTGTTGGTGGACGGACATATCTGATGGCGGGCTAATTTTATGGTTTTCTAAACCCTAAAATTAGGTAACAGCTGTTGGTGGACGACCAGATCTGATGGTGGACTACTTTTAGGGTTTTCTAAACCCTAAAATTAAGTTTCTCATCCTCTATTTATATGAGGTGGAGGCACAAACAAATAGCACAAGTTGGAGATTCGGGGTGATAGTCCACAAGAAGTCTAAGAGAAAGTCGCACTTTGCTCTTAGGACTCGCCATCCAAGATAGAATAAGGAGGATATCTGATTGAGGAGTCGTCGCCTTTGATCAGGAAAATTGCTACAGGATTTGGTGAGTGATTTCAATTAAAATTTGTCTTTTTTTCTTTAGTGTGGCGAGGGATTGAACCTATTAGGACAAATGGTTAAATATTGTTTCTTGTCAATCTTGTGATTTCATCTGAGTTATATAAAATTGAGATTTGTCCAGGTGACGTAGTCACCGCCATATACGTTGTCTTTATCTGTGTTTGGTGTTCGTTAGATTTGTTGGTTATCTCAGGTGGTTGGCAACACTTCCGCGCGCACAACAGTATCGACAGTGTCAGTAGTTTTGGATCGAAGTATCGAAATTTATGGTATCGTGAAGCAAATTAGTTATAAATAAATTTTTAAAAATTTATAAAAAAATATTTTGTACATTTAGTCATAATTTTAAGTATTTCATGTGTTATTTCTTAATTACTAGTTTTAAAACTGAATGAAATAGTAGCCAACCTTGCCGATTGGTTTACCTACGATAGATTATTTATTTTTTCTTTTACTTGCTTTTACAGCTTTATTATGCTTTTATATCCATACTGATTGGTCTTTTTCGTTCAATTTTCTTTGCCGAATTGACTAGAAAAAGAGACCTCAAATATCGGAATCGATCATTATCTGTGTTGGTAGGTATCAGATTGGGATATGTCAAACCGTATCGGTCTCGCCAACCTTGCCGATTGGTTTATCTGCGGTATCCTCAGATACGACAAACTATGAGAAAAAACAAGAAACTACGGAGTAAACCATGATGCATGCAGTAGAGAGTCTCAATACTTAAAAGAGTATGCCATGTTGGTTTCGGTAAAATTGGCATTAGTAGAATGAAGGGCTGCAGACATCATATCAAACTCGGGATATGACAAATATGTATCAGTATCGGCGGTATAGGATCGGTATCTGCAGACATCATATCGTACTACTTAATTAGTAGTTTTAAAATTGAATGAAATAGTAGCCAACCTTGCCGATTGGTTTATCTGTGGATTCTCAGATACGACAAACTATGAGAAAAAAACAAGAAACTACGGAGTAAACCATGATGCATGCAGTAGAGAGTCTCAATAGTTAAAAGAGTATGCCATCTTGGTTTCGGTAAAATCGGCATTAGTAGAATGAAGGACTGCAAACATCATATCAAACTCGGGATATGACAAATATGTATCATTATCGGCGGTATAGGATCGGTATCTGCAGACATCATATCGTACTACTTAATTAGTAGTTTTAAAAATGAATGAAATAGTAGCCAACCTTGCCGATTGGTTTATCTGCAGTATCCTCAGATACGACAAACTATGAGAAAAAAACAAGAAACTACGGAGTAAACCATGATGCATGCAGTAGAGAGTCTCAATACTTAAAAGAGTATGCCATCTTGGTTTGGGTAAAATCGGCATTAGTAGAATGAAGGACTGCAGACATCATATCAAACTCGGGATATAACAAATATGTATCAGTATCGGCGGTATAGGATTGGTATCTGCAGACATCATATCGTACTACTTAATTAGTAGTTTTAAAATTGAATAAATAGTAGCCAACCTTGCCGATTGGTTTATCTGCTTTGCCGATTTTATATATAATTTATTTTTTCTTTTACGTGCTTTTACAACTTTATTATGCTTTTACACCCTTACCGATTGATCTTTTTAGTTCAATTTTCTTTGTCGAATTGACTAGAAAAAGAGACCTCCAATATCGAAATCGATCAGTATCTGTGTCGGTAGGTATCATATAGGGATATGTTAAACCGTATCGGTATCGCCCGTATCAGATTGGTATCCACAGATACAACAAACTATGAGAAAAAAAAACAAGAAACTACAGAGTAAACCATGATGCATGCAGTTGGGAGTCTCAGTACTTAAAAGAGTATGCCATCTTGGTTTCGGTAAAATCGGCATTAGTAGAATGAAGGACTGCAGACATCATATCAAACTCGGGATATGACAAAATATGTATCAGTATTGGCAGTATAGGATTGGTATCTGCAGACATCATATCGTACTACTTAATTAGTAGTTTTAAAATTGAATGAAATAGTAGCCAACTTTGCTGATTGGTTTATCTAATTTGCCGATTTTATATATAATTTATTTTTTCTTTTATGTGCTTTTACAACTTTATTATGCTTTTATACCCTTACCGATTGATCTTTTTTGTTCAATTTTTTTTGCCGAATTGACTAGAAAAATAGATCTCCAATATTGGAATCGATCAGTATCTGTGTCGGTAGGTATCAGATCGAAATATGTCAAACCGTATCAGTATCGTCTGTATCAAATCGGTATCCGCAGATACAACAAACTATGAGAAAAAACAAGAAACTACAGAATAAACCATGATGCATGTAGTTGGGAGTCTCAATACTTAAAAGAGTATGCCATCTTGGTTTCGGTAAAATCGGCATTAGTAGAATGAAGGACTGCAGGCATCATATCAAACTCGGGATATGGCAAAATATGAATCAGTATCGGCGGTATAGGATTGGTATCTGTCGACATCATATCGTACTACTTAATTAGTAGTTTTAAAATTGAATAAAATAGTAGCCAACCTTGCTGATTGGTTTATCTGCTTTGCCGATTTTATATATAATTTATTTTTTCTTTTATGTGCTTTTACAACTTTATTATACTTTTATACCCTTACCGATTGATCTTTTTCGTTCAATTTTCTTGGCCAAATTGACTATAAAAAGAGACCTCCAATATTGATATCGATCAGTACCTGTGTCGGTAGGTATCAGATCGGGATATGTCAAACCGTATCGGTATCAATCATATCAGATCGGTATCCGCAGATACAACAAACTATGAGAAAAAAAAAACAAGAAACTACAGAATAAACCATGATGCATTTAGTAGAGAGTCTCAGTACTTAAAAAGAGTATGCCATCTTGGTTTCGGTAAAATCGACATTAGTAGAATGAAGGAGTGCAGACATCATATCGTACTAGGGATATGTCAAATATGTATCAGTAACGGCCGTATAGGATTGATATCGGCCGATACTGCAAACTATGAGAAAAACAAAGTAAACCATGATTCATGCAGTAGAGACTGTCTAAGTACTTAAAAGAGAATATATATATATATATATATATATATATATATAATATATATATATATATATATATATATCTTTGTTTTTGTAAATTAAATTGGAATTAGTTGAATGAAACATAAGAGAGGTTAAATTAATTCTTGAAGGACTGCAGACATCGTACCGTACTCTTCTGCCTGGCTTATGAGCAAGTACTTGACAGAGTAGATATCAACATAAGTGAGAGTGGCCAGAGGAAGATCTCTCCTGAGCTTCACCACTGTTTCATTGAGCATCCTGTTGAATCGCTGCGCGAGCTCGTTGTAGGTGATTGCGCAACCAACGGAGTCGAGGCGTCCCGCTGCCGAATCCGCTCTAGTAAGGACGACTGGGAGGCAGCCGAGGGGACCCGTATTGTGGATCCAGAAGTACCTCCCGCCCTCCTCATAAATACCCTGCTCCAAGTTACCAGCCAAACATCTTCATAAAATTAATATGTGACATAAGAGATTTATTTCGTGGATATTTGTGTCATTTTACAGTTTCACGTCTCGCTTTGTTTTATAAGGTAATGGAAATATCTATTGGTTTTGATACTTGGAATGAAAATATTTGCTAAAATATTCCGTGTTCTGAAACAAACATGTTACATCTGGAATATTACCTTGATTACTGTTGTGAACAGTTCAATTATCCTCGGTACGAAATCTTCTGCCGTCTTATTAGCGAAGGACCATTGGGTCAGGTCATTCTGACCAATATCGACAGTATAGAGAGCCTGTGAGAAGTATTCCTCCTTCGGCATCAAGTCCGCGAAAACTCCTAAATTTCAGGTTGTGTCAGTACGTACGTACCAATTTTTCTAATATGGATGTGACGTGAATTTTACGTACTGATTTTGAAAGTTTTGTTTTTGTTTTTTCTTTAACCAGTTGGGGAAGAAAAAATAAATAAATCAAACGATCATATGATGGTTGAGTTTGAAAAACCAAATCATGCAATGTGGAAATAATACTTGCCTCCTCTTTTGTAGACCAGCTGTGACCTGGTCTTGAACTGGGCGAATTGGTCGAGCTGCACACCTAAGGAGAAGGGACTGTAGCCACCACGAGATAACGTTTCGTTCTGATCCATGATGGTTGATGCAGAGGACGCAAAGTTGGCACCATGAGAGAAATTCGTGCCGACGGAGTCGAGGTAGGCGCTCAGGTAAGGCAACCCGAGGCCCTCCGCTGAAATTTGGGCGATCGTTGGATAGGCTAGCTAGGAAACACGAACACTCCAAAAATATATATACTGTAAGACACACTAAGATAGGTGTCGTGTCCGTGTCCATGCAAGCGTAGTGATAAGGTAGGGTTGATTAATTAGCTGTGTACGTAGTAATAGGGTTGGAATTGGAATCAGCATATTTGTGTTTTATTCCAAATAACTCCTTTTCCCTCGGTCTAAGTTTGGACAGAATAGCAGAGCGAGTACGAGTATTAGTAGCATAGCAGAAATGCGTTACATATGTACCAACGAAATCGATCATTAGGCGGCCATCCGAAAATCTTCCTGCAGGTTGAACGGCAAACGTTTCGCCGTACGGAGGAGGGGCGGGAAAGAAAGTTGACGAGAACCCACCGGTGTCGGAGTTCGAGTCGCCGAAATTGAAGATGGCAGGGAAAGTACTGGAGGGCGAGGACGATACACGTACTGATAGCAGCAGCAGCAGAAGAAAGAACTGCATCATAGAAGAATGGAAGAGAGCTGTGACTGAACTGAAGGTAGTAAGGGAGCATATATACGTACCTCAAGTCAACTACCAACCTTAAAATACACTTAAAATACACCTAATTACTTGTCACCTTCTCATCTTTGGTGCTTGATAATGAAGGTGACATCTCAACTTCGGTGGTTGATAATGAAGGTGACATTGTCTCCTTCTCATCTATGATGGATTGATAATGAAGGTGGTTAGGATAATTGTCAAGTTCGCCCCGAGAGAGAGAGAGAGAGAGAGAGAGAGAGAGAGAGAGAGAGAGAGAGAGAGAAATTGCTACATGCGGACAGAGTCGTGGTGTGATGGCGATCAGATTCGACCCATACGCAGCACGAGACAGAGACTCAGACCGAGTTTTGGACTAGCTAGCTATCTTGCAAAATCTTAAAATATATATATATATATATATATATATATATATATATATATATAAAATTGTTGAGGAGTTAAGATTCTTTTATGTTTAATTGTAAGGTTAGTTTAGATGGGATTCTTTTATCTTTATTTTTAGGTTAAATTATAATTTGATACCATCAACTATCCAAAATTTTTAACTTGATATCTTAAATTTCAAATTAGCCAACTTGATACCATCAACTATTGAATATTGTTAACTTCGTACCCTAATCCCCTCCCCCCACCACCAACCACCACCACCACCATCTTTTCTCTGCTAGATAGTTGAGAATATATATATATATATATATATATATATATATATATATATATATATATATATATATATATATATATCCAACACGAGGTATATATATATATGCCTCGTGTTAGGGTTTTGAATATTTGAACTCAAGCCTAGAACCCTCTTCATAAATAATACACTACCCAACTTCATTATTAAAGAAATAACTAGCAGCCAAATGAAAGGTGTCTCCACCCACCCAGAGACGTCTCCTTCTCAGCTTTGATGGTTGATAGTGAGTGAAGATGGCTCTCCGCTGCATGCCATCTTCACTTTGATTGGTGTTGATTAGTGCAGAGCTGCATTCGGAAGAATGTAGTTGAGAGCATAGTTTGAAGTATCGGCCGTATCCGATCCGATACGGCCGATACCGATACAGTTTGGCATGTTCCGATCCGATACCGACCGATATCCGATACTGACCGATACCGATATTAGATGTCTCTTTTTCGGTCAATTCGGCGAAGAAAATTGAATTAAAAAGACCAATTAGTAAGGGTGAAAAAGCATAGTAAGGTTGTAAAAGCATATAAAAGAGGAAAACGTATCTATCGCATATAAGTCAATCGACAAGGGTGACTACTATTTCATTCAATTTCATAGATACTGAAAAACAACACTGAAAATATTTTAAATTATGCATAAATATATAAAATATATTTTCTAAATTGTTAATAATTTACTAATAGTTGTTTGCTTTCCGATACCAAAAAAATCCGATACTCCGATCCGAAACCGCCGATACTACCGATACCGCCGATCCCGATACTCACAGGAATGGTCCGATACCGATACTTTGAACCTTACTTGAGAGACAACAATGTATTATGACTTTTTAGATTTTTTTTTTAAGTACAATGTTTTAAGGCAATCTCATATACGAATTTTTAAAATTGAGTTTCTATCATATTTGTCATTGTACTTTAAGAAAAATTATATCTTAGTTGGTAGAATTTTTACATAGAAATTATACAAATAAAAAAATACTCTCCAATGATTTTCCATTTCTATCTTAGATATCACAAAATAAAAGGATCAAATTAATGATGTGGGATCCGCTATTAATTGCTATGAGAGAAAAAAATTCTATGAAAGTTTCTACATGTAGAAACTCTCATAAATTTTTTTCATCCTACATCACCACCACATAGAATAGAAATTAGGATAAAAACTACCATTGGAAGAATTTTTTTTTAAAATAAACTTCTACCATAGAAATATGGAAGATAGAAACTCCCATTGAAGATGGCCTAAGAGACTACAATGTTTATGATTTTGTATTAAAAATTTACTGCAGATTACACGAGCAACGTGTTTCGCCATACGGGCGGAGGAATAGGCCCGGCCAGATGTTGAAGAGAGGCCACCGGCACCGGATCTCGAGTCAACAAATCCCAAAGAGTGACAAAAAAACATAAATGTTTCTTTGAGTAGTTTAAACTTAGTCCCTCTACGAAACCATCCCACTTAGAAATCCCATGGGCCACTACACCATACGGGCATACCTCAATACAAAACATAACTCTATACTTGAAAATTTGTCAATGTAGGACTATCTTTCTAGTTGGCCAAGCAAAATTCCAACAAAGAATGCACTAGTGAGCCATGAACTTCTACAAATATAAAGCTGATTGCTTTATTTATTCAGTGTAGGTACGATTTCTCTTCTTAATGCTTACAGATTAATACTTAGTAGCTGCTGCTTTTACGGGGTGTTCAGATTTTGGTTTTGGGCGGCAGCATCCGTGTCAGGGTACAAGTACGTGGATACGTCTAGCCTACGCCGTCTAATAATGAGACTAACACAATGTCCAAAATAATGTCTAAGCCTCCTCGGTCACTGACATTAAGTCCTGCTCTAGAGGAGCATCCTCTAGTGGCTCGCCATCCTGCGGTCCGTAATAAGTGGGACACAGCTCCTCTAGCCAATCATCTGAAATATATATCCAATCAGAATTGGAACAAAGTACAAAACTCTGTAAGCAGTTCCAAATACATGGTAGAGAATATATGACAAGCAATAGAAAATGATACAAGATGCACAAGTAACTAGGAAATGAAAATACAGGTAAAAACAGGTAAATAACTGCAATAGGAAATTGGAAAGTAAATACAGGCAATATGGAAATAACTGCAAGTAAGAGAAACTAAAATACCGACTAAGTGCCTTAGAGCACAAGTTCGTTATGTGATCGTCTTAGGTTGCACATGAGGTAAATAAGGTAACTCGATTATACGTGAGGTGTACAATCGACATACACATGAGGTAAATATGGCTTGATCACATAACCAACTTCTACTTCCCCTCCCCAACCAATACTCATGGATCCAATCACGACACGTTACGCACATGAATACTTTATAGTCACACTAGCACACGAAATAGTGGTTGCACATGAAGCACACGAAACAATACCCGATGCACACGATGAAATACATATGTAAGGAGTAACCGTTGAACACAGTAAGGGATAACATCTCCTGACATGATCCATATAGTACCAGTCCGTGTAACCATTGTGTCGGAATCAATTATACAGTTCTAGAACCAGTGATATATACACTATCATGAAATAAAAACTAACAGAGAGATGTACTCGCATGTGGTCCTGAGCAAATGGTATATCTCGGTATCCGAGCTGGTGTCATATAATCCTAATTAGAAAATATCATGTCAAATGGTGTAATGAGTGATAAAATGCTAAAATGAGCTAAAACATGCTTTTCTAGGTCAATACTAGGTCACTCTAACTAAACTAGGCCAACTAGGTCCACACTAAGTTAATTAGTCCATATTAGCTATAAACTAGCTATTACAAGTCAAAACTAGCTATTCTAGTTAACTAACACTAATATATAGGTAATAGGATACTATGATACCCTTGGTATCCATATACACTAACTTACCTATATATATACACTACTATATTCATATATCTAGTATCTTAGTATACCCATACAAGATACCTATTACTAAGGTACCTAGTATCTCATTCCTTACTATCCTAACATTACACAGGCACTTACCTCTCTAATTCCTACACTGCAACCCATTTGAACTGCAACTGATTGTAGTTTGATGCTACTAGAGGAAGGTCATAACTGAACGCCTTCACCTCCTAACCCAACACCTTACTGTCCAGGTCCTGCTGTAATACCCGATACCTTACACAGTCACTGATACAAATCAGTGTTCCCTGATACCCGTTACTGAAATTAGCACTCGAGCACCAGACTTCCTAACCTGCTACTGCTGCATTTGAATCAGTATCTCCCCCCATCAATTACTTAACTGATGTTGCAACTGTTCTATTGATCAAACTCAACCCCCAACTACTAATGCTCTTGTTGCTATTTAGTTTTCTAACCAACACACAGTGCAACCAAAGATTTCACACATAAGGGCACTCCACGTCATCACAACTAATTGGAACACCCTTCACTGATCACACCTGCACTTAAGTGCAACTTAATTGCTATCCTTCACACTGCAATTTCTGTTGATGCTAACTCCTGCTACTACCTGTATCATCTCTTACTGCAACAAACCAACCGAAACCATACCCGAGCCACATGTGCCTGCAACACACAATGCACTGCACCATACCCACAGTGTCTTAACACAGTATAATCTGTGTAAACCCAACACAGATACACCTTACACTAGGTCACCATACACACAAACACACTCACCAAGCTACTCGAGCCCCAAATCCTCCCTCACTTGCTGCTACCACTTCACTCCCCAAGTTTGCACATGCTCACTGACACTAATGTCTGATACTAAAGTATCAGACATCACTCTCACAATATACACCTTGCTGATACTTCATTGTGATACACATAATTGCAGTGCACCAATCCAATGCTCACTCTCACACTCTTCAATTACAACACTGATACATATAACTCATGATACACATCCAAATCAGATATCCACTCTCACTGAACCTGAGCCAAGAACTGAAGCCACTGTCAAACACACACAGCTGAAAAAATCACACTCACATACCCTCGAGCACCGCTGCTGCTACTGTGTTTCTCTCAAATCAGTGCAACCGATATCAAGTTTCCCCCTTCACCTAATGCTCTATAGCAGCAAGTTGCTGCTACAAGTCCATAAAATCCAACTCCCTTCTTTACTTAGCAGTACTATTGTTGCAAACGTCACTGCACATATCAAGTATCAGTTACTGATACTCCTATTGCTACTGGATGCATCCCAAGCCTTCTACACTGATGTCTGCTCCTACCTGTTATGCAGCTTGCACAAAGATGAGAACCCCCCATCTCTCGAGTACACAACAAGTGTACTGCGGTGAAGGATTTCCCCAAATCCCCCTCTCACTGATGTACCCGAACTCCCCTAGTTTCCTTTCCCCCTCTACATGAGTATCACACTGGAACCTTTAAGCTCTCACTGCCCTCAACTGGCATTGGTCATCATTAATCAAGAACTGATACCTACACATAGCCATTCCAAAATACTAAGTATTTGATTCAACAAAGATACATATTCCCACCTGATGAACACAGTCTCAGTTCCCCCCCCCCCTTGCACTTCACTCTCCATCCACTCCACCACACACACAATCCACTTATATATATATATATATATATATATATATATATATATATATATATATATATATGCACAAGGCTACTTCTCTCTATATATATATATAAATATGGAAATTAAGCAAATACCTTAAGTGCAATGGTGAAGATACCCTTGACATTCATGATACACCCTTCAAATGGAATGCCAAATTCCCAATTCTCCATCCTAATCATTCTCACATATCAAATACACATATATATATATAACTAATACAACTAGGTACAATAGGAATTGAAGATAATAAACACAAATCACAAAAAATGAGCCCCGTATCATAAAGTATCTCACCGTATCATGATACACCCTACTCGTATCCTATTGTGGATACATATACCCTCTCAAATCATGCATCACACTCCACAATTACCTATGAGACATTCCTACGAACACCTAGTGGTCTAAATTCGAATTTTCTCCAATTTGGCCACAAAAGTTATTGTAACTTTCTCCATAAATCTCCTATGAACCTAGTTCTTGCTCCTATGGGTAGCCCTAAGCCAAAAATGGTTCCTAAGGGTCAAATGCATGAATTAGAGTCTAATTGAAAAGAAAATTCAGAATTATACCTATTGGGAGATGAATTTTCAATGAATTGTTCAATGGACACAATTAGGACACGATCTCCTTGCCAATTCCTCTTCTTCAAGTGCTCATTGCAAATCCAAGCTCCATTGCTCTTCAATTGAGGGGAATGAGAGGGAATTGTATGAATTGGTTGAATTTGGTGGAGGGATGAGTCAATTTGGGGATGAACTAAATTGGGGATCTAGAATGAATGGAGAATGAAGGGGAGAGAGAATGGATCCCCCCCCCCTTTTAGTATGGCCGGTCCCCTTTAGCTTTCCTCTCAAGCAACACACAATGTCTAATGTACCTCTCTCTATCTAATTATGAGGAATGATTAAGAAGGACTATTTTGGAAAGCTCTAAACTAATACAATTATTAGACTAATCTCCTTAATTAACTAATGAATAAGGTCTAATGGGCTTGGTCTCATGTTGGACTCAAAATATTGTCATGACTAACTAATGGGTCTACTAGTGTCAAGTCCAATAAACATATAGGCCCACTAACAAATAATAACTAGTACTAGCACAATTTAAATATGTAGCACAATATGAATAAATATTAATTCACCAAAAATAAATATATGTAAAATAACTAAAATACCCTCATCTAGAAATATGGGGGTGACAGATACCTTGATAGACCCGGTGCCTTGTTGAAATTTCGAGGACGAAATTTTCTTAAGGAGGTGAGAGTTGTGAGACCCGTCTCACTATTTTAGTATTATTGTATTTTATCTGGTATATGTGTGTTACAGCTGTATATTGCTTCTCGTGTAATTATGAATTTTTCTAGCTGCTTTTATAAATTTTCTAAAATTGTGAATAGCGCTAGTCACACTTTGATATATATATAGCCTTCCCTTTCTCTCTCCTCCTCATTCTTCTTCATTTCCTTCTCTTTCTTCAATTTTTTTCTCCCTCTCCTTTCCTTGGCCGAACCCTAGCCCCAGCCGTGAGCTTGCCTTGGGTAGTAGTGGTAGTAGTTTAGTAGTAGGTTTAGGCAAGTACATCTTGCCAATGAGGAAGAACTTGTTATATTGCATTTATTTAGTTTTCTTGCATTTTATTGCTTTATATTGTTCTCTATGAGTTTCTCTACATGTTTAATTCTTGGTATTTTCGGTTTTGATGCCTTAGTTGGAGTAGATCTAAGTTTGCAGTTTCTAGCTTCCATGAGTTTACTTGGTTTTGATCTCTTAAAATTTGATGTTTTCCAAAACTAGCGGTTCCATGTTGAGGAGCACTTGATTTAATGCGTTTTTGAATTTTATTTTGCTCTATTCGGACTTAAAATGAGAATTTCATGGAGAAATATAAGTTTTCAGACTTGGAACTTTTCCATGGCAGACTTGCTATTTTTGGGACGATGTGATGGCATGCGCCCAACACCTATGCGGCAGAGAATGCCATGCGGCACGAAACTCTTTGCCGCATATCCTTGCAGCATGTGCCTAAATTGTTAGGCGCATGACTGAAGTCACACTTGAGTTTTTGAAACAAAGTGCTTGAAAAAGCTAAGTGGCAGAAACTATTTGTGTTGACTCACTGGGCGCATAAAGGTATCCATGCGGCCAAAGACGCATGCGCCTCTTCCTTGATTGAGCGCATGACTAAACCGACATTGGCACGACTTTCCCTAATTTTTTCTTTTCCCTCTAACTCCCTGTCTTGACCAGTCACATCGGTCACTTCTCTGACACGGTCAGTCACATCAGTCACTTCCCCAACTTTGCATTCATTGCATGTCACTCACCTTCCCCGAGGAGTGGACTTTGCATCTCTCATACAGCCAGCTTACCCCATGCACCTATCATTCTCATGCGGCCTTAATTCCATGTGCCTGTTGTGATCCATGTGCCAGACTTGGTTATGTGGCCATTTCCATGCTTCTTATCTCATGATCCTATGGCACATGTAGTAGTTTAACTTCTTTTAATACATTTTCTTGTTTAGTCTATTATGCTTGATTCTTATGCATGCAATCTTTCTCTAAACTGCTTATAACATGATTGTGACAACCTGCCAGAACCTGTAATTTTCTGAACATGGATTGTATTGACAATGTTAATCTTGAACTCACGATACCAGGCTTGCCCTGATATTCCTGATAATAGCTTGTCGTATCGAGTTAACCTGACATGTACCGATACTCCTGATAGTGGCTCGACGAAGCACACTCCTGACATGCTAAAATTTTCTGAACTGAAATGCTTGAACTGATAAGATAAAATCTCATGATTGATTTGCTTGTTCATGTCCTGAATGTACTTGTCAAGCTACTGTCATGTCATGTCCTGCATCATGTCTAAGACAAATTCATGAGCACCACGATCAGAAATTCTTAATAACTTGTCGAGGATAACTAGAATAATGTATTAGCAGCATCTAGAGAGATTTTTTGGCTACATACAATCCTAGTATCCCAGCGACACCTGATGGATTTGGAGCTATCCGTCGTGAGGGACACACTTCCAACACACCGTCCAGTGTTGCATATTTCTGTAAATTACTATACCTGATATAATCTATTCTATGTATCCGTACGCCTGGATAACCCGGATAGTCTGCAGGACATGTGGCTGTATGAAATCTCAAAACTTCATGTGTTAGTAACTATGACTGTGATAACTCTAGTTAGCTAATGATAGCAAGCCGTAGGGCATGATTGGCCGTGATTGCTTGATTTTCAGTCTAGTTTAGTCATGTCCTAATTTATTTAACAATTGATCCTGAGACTGTAACATGAGTACTGATTTCAGATATCCTTGTTTAAATACTCCTGAACTGTTTAACTAGCACCTACTGCACTTATTTAACTGTTCCTTATGTTATTTCTTACTGATTTGTCTGCATTCTGGTTTTAAGTTCCTAAGTTGGCTCCCTTGTGGTACTTGCTGTTTTGGGGTCTGACCCCACTGGTTTTGCATGGCCAGATCTCGGAGCATGACCGCAAGATCTCCCGTATTTTCCGCCTCAAGATAGTGAATACCAGGAGCACCCGAGAACATGAGTGAATTTCTTCTTCATTACCCACTTGATCTTGTACTTATACTTTTGATGCGTTTAGCCACCGAGCACGTGTTTATCTCGTATTTTGGAACTTGACATTCTAGTCTGCGGGCCTACATGTAAAGCATATTCTTGACTATAGCTAGAGATGATCATATAATATTGTATTCTTGCTAGTTCTTCATTTTGTAACTAGCTTCATGATCATCTATGTATGTATAGTTTATGACGCCTTACTATTATATGTTTAGTGATCAAACATCTTGTAACTTATTTTTTGCTTGAGATTGAGACACCTAGGACTCTTGACCCATGAATGATTGTTGGATTGTAGAGTAAAACCCTCACATGTTTAGACAGCCATGACCGTACCTCGAAGTATTAGTACTCTGGTGTACGTAGCTGGCTTTGTCCGCCTCCATTCTCCATTATTCTGGTTCTGGGACGTGACACTCGGACATGCACCAGAAGAAGATGTAGGTTATCCTTGATCAACTACTGCACAACATCCATGTTGAAAATGAGTTGAGGGCTCAAAACAAAGTGGACACGCTGTCCAAGCAGTTGGCAAAGGCCAACTTAGTGTATGTTGCTGATTCCAAGGGGAAGCAGAAGGCTTCCCACAACAAGTAGGACTTCAACCATCTGAAGGTGAAGTCGGCTTCGTTCAAGCCGAAGCCTAAGCCCAAGTCAGACATGACTTGCTTTAACTGTGGCAAGAAGGGCCACTATCGGAGAGACTGTAGATTCAAGCCCAAACAGACAGAGCAAGGTGAGCCTAACAATATTGCTATGATTGCGCAGGTTGTGACGGCTGGTGTCGACACTGACTGGTGGGTGGACACTAGCGCTTCCTATCATGTTTACTGGAAGAATGAGTTGTTTACCACCTACAAGCCTACATCTGAGAAGGTTATGGTGGCAAACCAGGCACAAGCTGAAGTACTTGGGACCGGAACGGTAGTACTGAATCTGACTTCGAAAAAGTCACTGACGCTTCAGGATGTGAAGCACGTACCGGTGATAGCTAAGAACCTGGTCTCGAGAAGTCTGCTCTGTAACGCAGACTTGAGGATTGACATCAATGATGGACAGATGGTGATGTCGTACAAAGGAACATACTTCAAAAAAGTCTTTTGTACCGAAAGGATGTTCAAACTTCAGCTTGTAACTCCTACAAATAATATTAATGCAGTCTATGCTTCTGGTTACTCTCTTGAATTATGGCATAATAGACTAGGACATGTTCATTGTAAAAGAATAAACAATATGTCTAGTCTAGAGCTTATCTCCAAATGTGGAGGTAAGGAGGTGGAGAAGTGTGACGTCTGTGCGCAGACAAAGATCACAAAAAAACCGTTCAAACTGCTTAACCGAAACACAGATCTTCTGGAGTTGGTGCACTCAAATATCTGTGACTTCAAACAGTTCTCCACAAAGGCCAAGATGAAGTATTTTATTACATTTATCGACGACTACTCGAAGTATTCGTTCGTCTATCTGCTCAAGTCAAAAGACGAAGCGTTCGAGAAGTTCAAGAAGTTCAGGGCTGAGGCTGAGCGTCAAACTGGACAACAACTCAAGAGACTCAGAAATGATCGAGGCAGAGAGTATATGTCAGTTGAATTCGCATCATTCTGCAAGGAACAAGGAATATTCAATGAGAAGACTGTTCCGTATTCTCCTCAATCAAATGGAGTAGCTGAAAGAAAGAACATGACGTTGACAGAGATGATGAACTCAATGTTGTTGACTGCAGGTCTTCCAAACTGCTTCGAGAGAGAAGCTGCGCTAACGGCTACGCTAATTCTGAACAGAGTATCGTACACAACTTCCAATATCACTCCTCATGAACTCTGGTTCAAAGTCAGACCCAACTTGAATATCATTCGAGTGTGGGGGGTGCTTGGTGTATATGAAACTTCCAGACTTGAAGATTCAGAAGCTGGGTACGAGGACTACAAAGATCATCTTCCTGGGTTATGCTGAGAATAGTGATGCTCGAAGGTTTCTTGATATTGAATCAAATCATATCATCGAATCTCGCGACGCAGAATTCTTTGAAGATAAGTTTGTAAGGCACAAGAAGATTATTATAGCGGACATTTCGGAGAATAGTGTGAGTGCACAGGAGGCTAACGCTTCCAATGAAGATGTCTAAACAGAAATTGACATTCCAGAAACAACGATCGAACAAGAACTCGCAGAACCGGTGCCTAAGCGAGTGAGGAGACATAAGGACTTCAGAGATAATTTCGTCACCTATCACGTGGAAGCAGATCCACTTACCTATGATGAGACGATGAAGACCAGAAATGTTGTCTTCTGGAGGGAGGCTATCAATGATGAGAATGACTCAATAACCTCCAACAACACTTGGGTGTTGGTCGATCTACCAGAAGGAGCTAAGCTAATCGGATGCAAGTGGATCTTCAAGAAAAAGATGAAGGCCGATGGAACTGTTGACAAGTTCAAGGCAAGGCTGGTAGCCAAAGGATTTTCTCAGAAGCAGATGATCGACTACTTCGACAAATATACTCCAGTAGCTCGAATGACGACCATCAGGATGTTGATTGCTCTGAGTGCAATTCACAAGCTAGTTATTCATCAGATGGATGTTAAAATATCATTCATGAACGGAGAGTTGACTGAAGAGATTTACATGCAACAACCAGAAGGATTTGTCGTCAAAGGACTTGAAGATAAAGTTTACAAGTTGGTGAAATCATTATACGGTCTGAAGCAAGCTCCCAAGATGTGGCATGAGAAGTTTGATAAAGTTATAAGATCAAACGGCTACAGGGTCAGTGAGACGGACAAGTGTGTTTAAACAAAGTTTGCTGACGGAAGATGAGTCATTGTTTGTCTATACGTGGACGACATGCTGATTCTGGAAACGGATCTAGCATGTGTCACTGAGACAAAGAAGTTCCTCTATTCCAAGTTCGGTATGAAGGACTTAGGGGAAGCTGATGTTATCCTAGGGATAAAGATCATCTGGACGGACACTGGAGTTGCGTTGTCACAGTCTCATTATATTGAGAAGATGATCACACGCTATGGATATCAGGATCTTCCAGGAATCGATACTCCGTACATGTGTGACAAGAAGCTGAAGCCAAAATCCTAGGGAAAGCGGTAAGCAACTGGAGTACTCAAGCGTCTTCAGGAGTTTGATGTATACAACAACTGCCACAAGGCCTGACATAGCTTTCGTCGTGGGGATGCTGAATCGTTTCACGAGCAACCTAGGTGTGGAGTACTGGAAAGCTGTGAAGAGAGTGATGAGATATCTCAAGAGGACTCAGAAGTATGCACTACACTACAGCGGATATCCGACAATGGTGGAAGGCTTCAGTAATGCAAGCTGGTGTTCAGAAGTAGAGAGTAAAAGGTCCACATGAGAATACGTCTTCTCCATGGATGAAACTTCTATATTGTGGAAGTCGAAAAAGCAGACAATGCTCTCTCATTCCTCGATGGAATTTAAAGAAGCAGAATGGCTTCGGGAGCTCATGTATGATCTTCCATTAGTTTGTGCGCAGATTTCGGTGGTACCGATTTTACTGCGACAACCAAGCGACTGCACCGGTAGCATCAAATGACCTCTTCAATGGTAAGAAAAGGACAATGCGGCTGAGGCACATGGCAGTGAATGATCTGATAAAGACTAGAGTCATTGTTGTGATTGATGTTCGGAGCCATGAGAATCTGACGGATCCGTTCACCAAAGGTCTCAAGCGTCAGTTGGTCGAGGACACATCAATCAAAATAGGCTTGAAGACATTCTAATATTGTGTCTTTGTAATTCTACCATAAAATTTTATGCTATTAGTTCAAAGAGAAATCTACTAGGTATCTAGCTTTTGGTTCAAAGAATGATCATAGACTTGAAAAATATCAGGAACAGTGGGTAGTCCTTTGAGATATTGAGGGGTTACGGACCCAGAACCATTGTTGTCTACTATTTGTTCTTTGTGTAGAACAAGTCATGTGGGAGGATGGTTAGATGCCATAATGTGTTCTTAGGCATTTTGAATGTCCGATGTGTTTTAAAAGAAGCACGGTAGTGTAGCACTACAAAGGAGCGTAAGAACTCCATACTACAGTAGTGTGACACAACGATGAGGTTCCTCGATAGGGTAATGCCTCGGCTTTGAGAGCCATGTCACAGCGGCGTAGCACCGCACATAGGCAGGTAGCCTAATGCTGTAGAATGAAGAGTGGTAGGCAGCACTACAAAGAGGCCTGTAACCTCATGTTACAGTGGTGTGACACCGCCAAAAGGTAAAAGATGTAAAGCCTCAGCTACGCGAGCCATGTCACAGCGGTGTAACATCGCAAGGAAGCGCAAGGCTTCATGCTGAGTAGTATGGCACTACAAAAAGGGACCTCATGCTACAGTGGCATGACACCACGATGAGGTGTAGCCTCGACTTTGGGCCATGTCATAACGGCGTAGCACCGCAAGGAAGCGCAATGCTTCATGCCAAAGACTCTTTAAAAGAACTCACCTAGAGTATATGGAAAGAGATATAGGCCGTCTCTTGACGGTAAGCTTGTAGACGCCCAAGATACACACACCGAAACCAGGCGTGCACATGGCCTTTAATGTGCAACCGGGAGCACAGCTGATGTCATTGTGTGAGTGGAAAGAATTACAACTATGGTGCAAAATTCAAAGCTTAGTCCATTCTTGTATCATACTGGTCATTCGACCCATGCGGAAAGATTCAAGTCGTAGCGACATCTATCATAATGCATGATGGACAGTCACTATGGGGAACAGTCAACCCATATATATTGAGATATGTGGAGTATTGTTGGTGTTGTTTTCTTTGGACTAGTAAAAATAGTCCCACATTAGCTACACCACCAAGTGGGTATCTCAATATAATACTTTGTATGTGTTAAGGTGTGCACATGGGATGTGGTGGGACACATGGGTGTCATGTGAGGGTATTTTATTAGGAGAAAAAAAGATTAATTCCTCCATGAAAATATTTATGCTTTTTGTCATGCTCTTGGAATTAATTCCATTGGAGCTAAGCCCCTTGACTCGGGCTCAAGGGCACAAAGTGGCGCTTTGTTGGCGCACTTTGCACTTAGCACGTCAGCATCGGCGCATGAAGCTTTTGCGCATTTAATGCGCTCGGGCGCATGGGCGAGTGCTGAGCGGACGCTGAGTGGGTGTTGAGCGGACGCTAAGCTGGTGCATGCGCGACTATGCGCTGCTGCACACATGGGCGCATGAGTCGTGGGCGCGTGGGCGCATGATCCCACTGATTGCGGGATTTGACGGCTATGGATAGATATGTTTAGTTATTCAGATCCGTTTTTTATGGGATTTGAATTTAAACCGTTTCTATCTTTTCGTAACTGATTGGCGGCTAGGGTTTCCACCCTCTCTATAAATACTGTCTTCGTAGCTTCTTTGAGAACTTACTTTGAAAAATTAGAGACGAAGAAAGATTTTGTTGTTATCGTCAATAGAGTTCAAGGAGTTCGTGCGAGTCCAGAAAAGAGGTGACAGTGAGCGTTCCAGAAGTTCTACGTGAGCTTGTTGGTTCCTGGGAGTAGATCGTGTGGAACGAATCTTACTTTGAGCAACGGTGATCTTTATCACCCCAACAAGTAGAGATATCCTTATTCTCCTTTCTCTTCTCTTCTCGAAATCTGTTCTGTCCGTCTACAACTGTGATTGCAAGGAAGAAAATAGATAGATTTCTGATTATTGTTTTATAGCAGCAAGTTGCAATCATAATATTGTTATACAGTTGTTCGTTGGATCGAGGGATATCAGCGAGAAAACTTGTGTGAACTCCTGATCTCAACTTCAACTTTCGGTTCTTCCATCTTTGATTAAGCCTCTGGACTAACATATATATATATATATATATATATATATATATATATATACTTCCTCTTCTGTAGACCAGCTGTGACATGTTCTTGAATTGGTCGAATTGTTTGAGCTGCACGGGAAAGGAGAAGGGATTGTACCCGCCAAGAGGAATTGTTTCGTTCTAGTCTATGATGGTTGATGCACAGGTCGCAAAGTTGGCACCATAAGAGAAGTTCGTGCCGACGGAGTCGAGGTAGGCGCTCAGGTAAGGCAACCCGAGGCTCTCCGCTGAAATTCGTGCGATGACTACACGAACACTCCAAAAATATATCCCAAGACACCAAGATACAAAGATATGTGTCGGATCCGTGTCCATGCAAGCATAGTGATCAGGTAAGCATGCAGTAGATTGCTAGTTGTGGCTATATACCAAGGAAATCGATGATTAGCTTGCTATCGGAATATCTTCCTGCAGGTTGAACGGCAAATGTTTGGCCAATGTTTTATATTTTATTTGGATTATTTACACTAATCTTCCCTATGTTTTATGCTTATTACACGAACATTGCTTATTTTGAAAATAATTACACGGACCTCCCATGTACTTTATATTTTATTTTCAAAATAAAAGTGGTCAGTGTAATAACCCTTCACATAAAACATAAAACACAGAAAATGTCCATGTAATTATTTTCAAAATAAGAGAGGTCCGTTTATTAAACATGAAACATGGGAAAATTTAGTGTAAATAACCCTAACCATAACTTAGAATTTGGTGTAATAGCGAGGAGTTAAACAAATCTCAATTAGAGTTTGCGCGACAAAGAAATATTTCATGCAAGGGCATGACAAAAGCAAAATGGAACTATCCAAATTAATCTAAATAATAACAATTTATAAGGTGCATTTCCCAGTTTATAGCTCCATGTGGAACTAAAGGGATAATCTGCTATTAGTCCCATAGTCCACACAATCAGCCAGATACGGATACATATTAGTCATATTGTATAACTTTTAGCACTACTTTTAGCATGTCTCTATCTGGTACAACCCCTAAAGATATTGTCCAATATCTACATTGGGCTCTTTTCCCCTCAATTCAGCAGTGAAAATTTGGAGGAAAAAAAAAGTATGAAGAAATAGTATCACCACAATGATACAGTTATGCCGAATATCAAGATGTTACAGTGTCAAAAGGTTTATCGAAATTGTATATCTTAAATTCACGACATTCATCCATCTTAATATTATGTCATTCAAAATTATTTCTTTTAGTTATACTCTCTAGAGGCGAGGCAAGTAAATAACATTAGTATCTATTGCAGGTAAATGAGTTAACAATATTGAATACTAATTCCATTTTAAACAAACGAGAACCAATAAATACTATATAAAATTGTGTCCAAATATATCAATTTTTTTTCTAGTTTTTTACAGTACGTTTTATCATTTTTGGCTTCTGAAACTAAAAATCCCGATAGCGAAAAAAACTGATGAAACCGTTGATACTTGATACTAATAGAGATACGATAGAGATACTGATAAGAAGGGTCTGAAACCTACTTTGATAATGTAACCTTAACTAGTCCACATAGCACTAAGGTTTAGAAGATTGCTTTCAACTTGATTGCAAACAATCAGCTGTCAGGAGCGAACTCCCTTTCTAGCATCAACATGGTCTTAGATGTCATATATAACAAGTGTTCACAATCACAGGTTTTTGAGCTAAATGGCTTATGGTACAGAAGTTAACAAAGACTGTACGATGTGTCTTTGTATAGGGATTATGTGTGTGATGGACATGACTGGGTGTGATGTTTCAGCTGATACTGTGTCCTGTACAGAAAATTTTATGCAAATATTATCTCCATATGAAATCGTAAAGTTCTAGGCATTTTCTTCCCCAGATAAATAAACAAAGAAATCACTAGTACATAAATCTCTGAACAGGAGAGATCATTAGTTTTCTAATTTGTAATAAAGTATATGTAAGCTAGAAAGCAAGTATACCCCCAAAAAAGGTGCCAAATCGTACTATGCCCGTGTCAGAAATGCATCTGACACAATAAGGACACTCCAATACACTAGGACATGCCAAGCTGGTGCCATGTTTGCCGTATCCATTTTGTGTCGTGACCTATTTGAATTCGTATCATTACAACATACAAGTTTACAGATGTTATCCAATATACTGCATAAATATGAAATATTACCAGGTTCCTCCAGTGCCAGAGGGTAGTAGTCTCAGCAAGGCGAAATTAATCCTGAGGAAGAGATTATATTGTATCCGGAACATATTTAGCACAATTTCAGAAAGAATTTGCATCAATTTTCAGATAACGATCCAGGAGATAGTAGCTGGAGGATGCATGGTACTACTGTCTTTACCAGGTCATTTTCAAAAGAATGCTTCCAGAGTTGGATGCTATAACTTCTGTTGAAGAGACTTGGAAGTAGAGGTACTTCTCTAAGACGATGCCTGAAAAATTAGATCAAATTTCCAATCTTAACATTCTATGGATTCAAAATACAACATGCAAATATTTTTGCTGAAAGCTAAATCCTCAGCTGATATATCAACTTATTTTCATGGGTAGGATGCTGTAGAAGAAGAGAAGATAGATTCATTCAATATGCCCACAATATTTAACTAAATATCAAGGAGCTAAGAGAGGTAATTCAACCAGAAGGATCCTTTGATATCATTTGAATAGTACTCCAAAAAGCATGAATTTCCATGATTTGATAGTAAATCACCGATGGAAACCCTTATTTGCATAATGCATGTCATTCTGGAGAGAGTAATGGACAAACTTTTTAATAAAGTTAAAAGGAAAAAAATAAATGTCAATGGATGTTCCTGATAAGAGAAGTCACTTCTGGCTTCCCTAGCTAGAAAGGGATGAGATCTGGATACAGCCAAGTATATCATCAATATGTGGGTCGTTCATCTGGTAATCTATAACATAATGGTCCTCTGTTATAGAACAGTAAGACATATTGCCAGTTTAAAACTTACTCGGAGTCAGATTTTGGTGTCCCCCCAGCATTGCCCTTTTCTGTTCCTTACTACTGGAACATTCTTCAAGTTCTTGTTGCTGTTTGTCAAGTTAATATATAGAGTTAATCTTTCTGCCACCTCTCCTTTTATAGACAATATGTAAGAAGTGGTGCTAATTCGAAATGAACTAAGCATATAAAAGAAAATCTTCAATCACCTTAAATAGGGAACATAACCATGGGACAGCTGCTGTAACACTACTGTTATGGGCGACTGGAGTCCACTTTACTTTTGTTCTTAGTTGGCAGTAATTGACTGTTTCATAATAGATAGGTCTGTCGACTGCCCAGCATCAAAACTATAAATTTAATAGTAACCATATGTAAGCATGACAATTCCAAAATTTGGGGTTTGACCTTTGGTCATGATTTGGACATGACATGGACACTCCAAAATACACTAGGATACAACAAAATCAGTGTCTTGTCCGTGTCATTGTGTTCGTGCTGAACCGAAACATTCTTGTGTCCAAGCAACGCAGGTAACCTTGTATTGAAGTAGAAAACAACCTTGTACAATTTACAAAAGTTGAAGGTAATTCCTCTTACCACTCTAATGATAATCCGATCCCATGGACTTTAGGTGCTAACAAAATGTCTACCAGTATGATATTTACTGCCAGTAGTTGCTGGTCATGATATAAGGTGCTACTGCAAAATAGTGAACCAAGATATGAATATCAGGTGGAGCTATGTACTGTGAATAACGATGTAAATACTACTTACTTGCATTCAATTGTAGAGTCATTCTCCAGTTAGAAATGAAGTCCCTCCATCAGAAGTTAGAGAAAGAGAAGTTTCAAGAGAAAATCAAAATAAGCAAGGCTTTCATTGTCAAAAACGACTTAAGCCCATCAAGGTTAGCAAGCTCCAGCAACCATAATTACCAAATGCTGGTAATGTCTTCTTGTAATCCTCTCCTCTTTTCATCCATTTTACCACCTGAAAATAACAGAGATATATTTGCATGTGTCGGAGACTTGGAGACCCGCATTTTTCTTTCTCCAAGACTCCAGAAACTGTATTGATATCATACAATAGCAATAAATTAAGAAAGACACTAAAAATGTCTTTGTTTCTTCCATAATCTCTTTTAAACCTAGAGAGAGAGAAAAATAGAAATCTACAGCACATACTCAAAGTTCGGGTAATACATATCTGTAAAATCATTTTATTAATTCTGCATAACATTTTACATTTCACAAATAATCATTTTTTTCCCAAAAAGAAGAAGAAGGAATTGCTTCGATCTATATGTACTAAAAAACAATGTTACTTGGTCTTGAGCATAGCCACAAATTAGTGGAGGGGAACAATGTCCCAACACTTCAATCTAGTAATTAACACAAAATGGTGAGAAAAACTACTTAATTCTGTGGATTAAAACCTAGTGATAAGAAATCGGCAAAAATGTACATAACATCCAAGTATGAAAGAGAAAATCGCATCAATGTATAGCAGCATAGACAAGGAATAGCATCTCTGATAACATGTGAGTGTTAGGCTAATCATTATTGAGATAAATAGTAAAATGTCACATGAATGATGCAATTTCCCGTATAGTTTTGTTCAGTAAAAATTGACATAGAGGATTAGTCGATGAATGTCATTCTGATAGTAAAACAGTGGCAACTGAGAAGCAACAAAGTATCTTTACTGCTGAGGAAGAAGGTATCGTCCACCCTCCATTTGCAAAATGCCATCTTGCTTCAACTAACCAACATGTTGCATATTGATTCCGCTACACCAGAAACACTAGACAGTCCTTCCATCAACTATCATCTTGCTTCAACACCCAACAGAAAAGGAGGCATAGTGGACACTGTTTTCTCTGCACCAACAATACAATTAGTGCTGTAAAAAGGGAAATTTACTTGAGAAAATGGATGAAATTCTTTTAGACATGCTAGTGAAGCATGTATGATTGTTTACAAAACTAAACTTCTCTAGAAAGAAGTGTAACTGCAAGCAAATGATGTCAGGTTGAAATCTTTAGCAGGCTGTTTGTTTTCTTGTTGCCGCCAACAAAAGTATCTCAAGAGCAATAACACCCAGATGCATTTGTTTACACATGATTCCCAAAACTACTTTATAAGATGAGGCTATCATTTAGTATGGATATTGCATTAAAATTTAGCAATATATGCCCAATATTAAGCTGATACCCAGAGATGTCTCACCTATGCTTCTCAAACCAACCTAATTATTTACATATTATCATGTAATGCAATCAACTAGTACAACATACGATCAGCACCTAGGAATAATAAACATTCTTGAGGTTCAACATTTTCATCATTACAGATAAAACAACACTGAAACTTCCTAAGATTATCCTGCATGGCTCCAAATGCTGCTCTGGTACACTTTCAATGCTTGCACTACTACAACAACAGGACCGAGACTGATGCAACAAAGGAAAGACTAACCACTGTTAGTTACCAGTAAAAACTGCATCTTTTGTTGTAAAAGGACTCATTGTGGAAGAACTGCAAAAAGCTTCAATTTTGTATAAAAGTTAGATTTTTCTTTTTCCACGCTTTCCAGAATCAGGATCACGCAACCTAGATGATAAGGATGGTGCGGGTGGTGGGGTGGGCAGACCAACTGATTCTGGGATGTCAAGATCCACCTTTGTAGACGGACCAGCAATTGCTCGTTTTATGTCAAGCTCATGCAGGGGATGAACTTTGACTTTGTCCTTCTGTATCTGCATCATAATTCAAAAACAAATATAGACTGAGACTAATAGTTGTGTGCTCTATAATATGCTAGAGTACAGAATGAAAGGAAAAAAAGAGGAATTTCATATGAACAATATTCATCCTTGTCATTTAGTTTTAAGTACAGTTTTCTCCTTGGGAAAAAGTTTCTCCTGTTCAACTCGAGTACAAAACAGAACAAGCCTGTCCCAAATATCTCATGCCAGCCATTTAAGTCCTTTTCTTCCATTCTGCTATGTTAAGGGCCATTGTCCTATGTAACATTAGCAAGTATGATGGCAGCCTCTGCAGGCTCAATCAAAGTTCATTTAGGTATACCCCTAGTTCTAGCAGCTCATTTAACTAATATCATACCACTTGTAACTGCTGCATCTATGCATCTATTGGTTTGTGTTACACGTCCACACCAAATAAGACAACTCTAATCTTATCATCAATTCTCTCGACCATAAACTTCCACAAAGTACACTCATCTCTTATCTTTCCTTGAGGTATTACAACCAATAATCGACCAAACATTCTCATTTTAGCTTATGATTATTCCTTGGACATGTTTCTTAATTGTGCAACACATAAGCAAGGAGGAGTTTCTTGAATATAAAAAACACTTCCTCTTTGTTGGTAGAAACAATAGGAATCTTGAATTATGTAAAAGGAAGCCACCAAGAGGATAACTCTCAGGTTGAAGATTATTATGGTTAGATAAACCAGGGAGAAACACAAAGCTCTTGTTAATCCACGGAATTGTAGTCAAAGGCGCGCCTCGCACTGCGAGGCACCTTCTCCGGGTGCACCTAAGATGCGCCTTTCATCAAAGCACAACCAATAAAAGGCACGCCGTATGGGTTTTTTTTATATATAAAAAATTTGAGGCAGGGAGATAGCCCTTACATCATACAAGTGGGAGGGAGGTAGCATTTTTCATGGTTGCTAAAGTTGGCTACAGTGGAACTGAAAAAACTAAAATTTAACTAAAAGCATGGTAGGGAGAATACAAATTCGTGTTAGTTTTGTTGACTGCTAGTGCTATTGTTGTTCTGCTAGTTCACTTGGTTATGTTTTAACATAATTTTGTTAATTTTATGTTATTTCGTATTATTTCTTACATTACTAATTTATTTATTTATGTATATTAAAAAAAAATTTAGTTTTGTGCCTCGTTTCACCCGGGCGCGCGCCTTAAGTGCGCCTCATGCGATAGGACCCTTTGCTCCTCGAGTGCGCCTAGCGCCTTTGACTACCTTGATCCATGGTGCATGAGGGTGTCAAGATGTACACAGACTTGCACCCATTTTAGTGTTTTACAAAGAGGCTGTTTTCATTGAACCTGCACCCTCTACGATGCCGGGACCAAGACTTAACATCTCTCTTTTCCATCATTTCCATGTGGAATGGGACTATCATTTCCACTTTAGAGGCCTCTCATCCAATTAATTCTCACAAATGACGGTTCTGGTTATGTTATACATGTTATTTACTGGTTTGGGATACTTTATCCTATTTATATGTTTTCCTTAAGTTCTTTTGTAGGCTTCTAAGGAGAAAGAAAGCAACTAATTGCATATGTCGAAGGGATTTGGCAGTTAATAAGCTGAATGGAAGAAAAAGACCATGCAGCCAACCCAATGATTTAGGATAAGCACCTTTTTTTGTTGTATGGAAATTCCATTCCTTTTCTCTAGGCTTAATGTGTCCTGGAGATGACTGCAAGTCCCTGTAGCAAATTGTAGCATCATACTTCTTGATTTAGACTCTTTACAGTTTAGGGGAACTTAGAACTTAGAACTTTTGAGATGCTCCTTGGTTGTATGAGCTTAAACTGGATAGCCAAAAGGTAGGTCTACTACCTACCAACTGCATCTAGGTTCTATGGCATGGCTCTCTCATGCTCATAATGTACTCTACCTTTTTATGCATGTTTAATCTATTTAAATTATGCGAACATGTGTAAATATAAATTTGAATAATAAATTATTTGCAAGGCCCAAATGGCATTGCCTTATGATCCAATTATCTGTAATCTGATAGATCTATTGCATATACACTTATATCGTTTTTGTAGCTCTGACTAATATGATGCCAGAAATTCTAGGTCATAGGTAACTCTTCATTTTAGTTATTTTACTTGAGTGGTGATATTTGATTTCCTTAAAGGTATCATAAGCATCTGGTATACATAACCCTCTTTGAATATTGTCATACATAGTGATATATTGTAAACAGCAATAGTTTGTCACAATAGTAGCTGAAATGCAGAGCTAAGTCTAATAAGATAAGACATCATGATACTTTTGCATACCAACTCAAGATGATGAATCTGCGAGTGGGCTTCTGATAGTCTTTTTTGCAAATCATCTTCCTTTTTCTGTTCGTACTCAGAGTTCTCCATTCCATTTTCCGACTCACCCAACTCTCGATATAAAGCTGCACAAATTATTAATTGTAAATAGAGGAACACAAATAACTGGATACCTCACTTGTGCGTGTGTGAGAAATGAGAATAACTGGGACATCTTGTAGAATATCAGATTGAGAATAACTGGGACATCTTCAATTGAGATGTTTGAGTGCATAGACATAGATGTGAATATTTCTCATACAAGTCTATTAAATATGGGAATAAAGTAACTAAAGTCGGAGCATAGTTATGTGGGCCGTGATTCACTTGGATACACAATTCACGGTATGCTATTTCCCTGGTACCTAATATGAGGAGAATAGGGTAATACAGTACGCATCCATTTGCTTATATATATATATATATATATATATATATATATATATATATATATATATATTGTAGCATGTTAATAGGCTCAGGTATATTTTTCTTTGCACATTGATCCTCGATTTATTCTGTCTAATTCATCCTTCCTCAATCCACCACTCGATCCGATCTCCTATCGCATGCTCTATTCGGGTTGACCGTCAAGACCATAATCCTCTACCCGAATAGACCGCTCCTTTAGATCCAGCTCTCACTTAGCCGCCACATATATATCATGGTTTATACCCTTTCCTTAATATTAAAGCGCATAATGCAGCCAGGGGATTCAAACCTCCCGGTCTGGTTTCTCAGATCTTTATGCCTCCAAGATCGGAGCACTTGGGTTGGTGCCTGTTGCACACACACACACAAGTACGATCAAGAAAAATCATATTATAACATAAGATTTGATAGAAGAACATGATATCTATTTGAATTAAGATATTAACCGTTTGCATGATGTCGCTCAAAGGAAGGAAAACTCTTCAACTAGTTAAAGTAAATGACATATATATCCCTAAATAATTATAGTTTTAGTAGGTAAGTGTTGTATCCAAAAAAAATTGATACCCATACTATTTGAATTATATATATATATATATATATATATATATATATATATATATATGTATATATATATATATATATATATATTGGAAAAGGTAATTCCATTCATACGTAAATCAAGTTACAAACAACTCAGGTCATGGGGACTCCCCACTGACCCCTATAGCTCTGACACTATGCTCTATGTTATGCAGCACCCCTATAGGAACAGTACTAATACAATCAAATATACGGAAGATTCGCTCTTTCCAGATATGACAAACTGCTGACGCCAACCTGGTGCATGCTCCCCGAAATCAGCTGGCTCCTGGATAATGCGGTCAATCTCATGCCCTGCTCCCATCCGAAGATTCATCGCCTCCGCTTGTCGCCGCCATATATAGGCGGACACAATAAAACCGAAGAATAAATGCGCCATATACTCATCTGCCTGCATACATAGCACACATGTTTGGCTCCTGTCATGAACACCAAACCTCGCCAGTCTGTCCAGGGTCAACAATCTTCCTAGCACTAGTTTGTACAGGCATAGTTGCATCTTACGTGCAACCCCCTTCATCCACACCACATCTGCTAGTGCCATCCCCTCTCCCCTCGTGCGAACTTGATTGTAAGCAAAAGAGAACACGAAATCCCCTTGTGGAGAGCTATCCCATACCCAAGTATCACTCGGGAGGGATACATCAATCCTACATGCACGGATCTCGTTGCCTAATTGCCTTGCCTGTGTGTGCCTATCCAGTCGCCACCATCCATCACATATTAGAGAGCTTACCGCCTCCATCCTATGCGCCTCCGTTGTCATGTGGACCCCGACATGGTGAAGCATGCTCCTGTGTTGGATCCAAGGATCCAACCACATGTCTGTGTCCACGCCATCACGGAAGACCCTACTAATCACCTGTTACACATCTCCCATGTGTCTAAGAATATACTTGAAGGACTCATTTTCGTTTGATCTATACTCCCAAAAGTTCTTTCCATGCAGATATCTGCTCCGCATCCAGTCTGCCCACAAGGAGTCGTCATGAATCAGCTTCCAAGTCAGCTTCATCCCTGCTACCCTGCGAACCGTGAGTAGCGGCCGAAGTCCAACCCCTCCTTCCCTCGGTCCGCACAGGTCTCCCCAGGCAATAGCAGGCAGTACCCCCTCCCTCCAAATGAAGTTTGCGCACATTTTCTCCACTCGATGAATCGTAGCTAAATGCACCAAGATGGAATGAAGCCAGAAAGCTACTATAGCCATAATAACTGCTCGTACCAGCTCGATCCTGCCACCGAATGACAAACATTGTGTCGGCCACCCTTCCATTCTGTGTTGGGCGTAATCCACCATGCTCTGGCAGTCAATATCCCTAGCATAGTTGACTGAAAGTGGAATGCCTAGGTATTTGACTGGCAATTCCCCCTAGAGACACCCAAGACGGCCGCACACTCCTCTTTATGAGAACATAGAGTATTAAAGTAAACTTTACTCTTATCCCTGTTGAGCCGCAACCAAGTGAGCTCTCCGAACTCCATAATATCAGACACCACTCTAAGCATGTCCTAAGTCGGCTCAAGGAACAGAAGGAGATCATCAACATAAATCAAATGGAAAACGTGAGGCCTCACCTTCTTGTATAGAGGCGTGATTCTCTCCCAGTACACCGCCGCGTCCATCAAACAAGAGTAGTACTCCATAACGAGGGTGAACATATAAGGAGACAAAGGATCCCCTGACGCGGACCCCTGTTGCTCTGGAAGAACCCGTGCGGTTGGCCATGAATAAGCACAGAGAAGGAAGCTGTCGTAATACATTCTCGCACCCTGGCCACCCAAATAGCATTAAACCCCATTGCTGACATAATGCGACAGACAAACTCTCGGTTGACCATATCATACGCCTTCCGAAGATCCAGCTTCATACAAGCCTTGTTGCCGCCAGGCTTATTAAAATCTCGTATCATCTCATGCGCTAATAAGTTGTTCTCCGCAATGGAGCGACCCTTGATGAAAGTCGCTTGATTACGGGAGACCAATTCCCCCATAATCCGCTCCATTCGCCGGCACATAAGGTGAGTGATCAGCTTGTATATGAAATTACAACAAGAAATCTGACGAAAGTCGACAAGATCATATGCGCCCTCCTTCTTAGGAACTAGCATAATGAACGTGTGGTTGATCTCCCGCAATAGCCTGCCATGCCCAAAGAAGTCTAATTACCTCAAACACCTGCGCCTTCAGATCATCCAGTGCAGCTTATAGAACTTGCTACCGAATCCATCCGGACCCGGGACTTTATCCGGATTGGCTTTCAATACAATAGCCTCAATCTCCTCCATGGTTACCGGTGCTAATAACTGACTATTACCCACCTGAGTGACTAGCCGCTTGCATACCAAATCTGGGAACACAGACAAGTAATCACTTTGGTTATATAACTCAGAATAAAACATGACTGCTTCTGTTTGGATATCCCGGGTAGCCGAAACCTCCTCCCCATCTCTGTCGATCAGGCGTCGTACCTGGTTGCGGTATTGCCTCCTACGGACAACGTCATAGAAGAATTTGGTGCATATATCCCCACCTTTGAGCCAAGAACACTTAGCCCGTTGCGCTAGTTTAATTTCCTCTGCCAAACACAGTACACTGACCTCTTCCACAAGCTCCTTCTCCCTGGCCACCCATATAGGATTCTCCATATGTTTGTAGCAGGCCCTGGACCTCCTGAAGTTCCCGGGATTTCTGCTCAAGCTCCTTGAGTGGCCGACCCTAGAGCCAGGTCTTCAAGCTCGCGTTGATTCTCTTTAGCATCAGTGTGAACCAGAACTATTAGTTTCCCCTCACCCCCGTCTGGAGCCCAGCAGCAACTACATCTCGGTATCTATCTACAAGATGCTAGGCATTGTTGTATCTGAAGGGACGCACTTTAGTTATGTTATTTCCACCAAGCTCATCTTGATGGGACAATGATCACTAGTTCCTGCCGCCAGGTCCTTCGCGTCGAGGTGAGAGTGTAACTACCACATTTCCAGAATAGGGATATTCTTGTCATTTCACATTATTTATATATAGTATTTATATTTATATATTGTGCTATTTATTATTGATTAGTGAACTAGCCTATTTATTTGGACTTGATACTAGTGGACCTAATTAGACTTGACATGATTCATGAATCCAACAATTAGACTAGGCCCATTAGACTCAATTAAGTCATTCCCTCTTCATTAATTAGAATATTAGATTAACTATCATTAGACTAAAAGCTTCTATAATTAACCCTCATAATTAAATATCCTTCATGACTAATTAATGGGAGCAAATTGGACATTGTGTGTTGCTTGGAGAGGAAGTATAGGGGCTGGCCACATTTAAGGGCAGAATTCTCTCTTCATTTCTCATTCCAATTTAGATTCCCAATTGTGTTCTTCCCCAATTCAATTCATCCCTCCATCAAAATTTCCTCAAATTACTCTCAATCCCTTCTATATCCATCATTTAAGAAGCCTAGAAGCTTGGATTGCAAGGAGCACTTGAAGAAGGAGGTGTTGGCTAGGAGCTTGTGTCCTAATTGTGTCCATTGAGCAATTCATTGGGAATCCATCTCTCAATAGGTATAATTCTGAATTTCTCCTTTAATTAGACTCTAATTCTTGTATTTGACCATTAGGAACCCTTCCATGGCTAAGGACTACCCATAGGAAGAAGAACTATATTCATTTGATCACAATTGTGACTTCTACATTGAGTTTGTGTCCAATTTAAGAAAAAATTGAGATTGGTGCACCAAGTGTTTGTCATGTGGTCAATTAGGGTTATTTGATACCAAATTAGTTGGGTGATAGTGTTTACGTGTCCACAATTGGATACGAGTAGGCCGTATCATGATACGCCATGATACGTGTTGGTATTTGGGAGTTTTTTACTAATTGGTCATAATTTCTGTTTAATGCATTTGTAATTAGTTATGTTAGTGATATTTATACCATAAATTATATATTCCATGTGTTCTATAAGAATTGAAAGTTTGTAACATGATGTGGCACTAGAGTGCACATCATGTGTTTGATATTAGTTGTGAATTGGGTGTCACACCCGTTTCCAGATTTAATATTTCTTAAATTTCTTATATTCAAATTTATTTTCTGATATTGTATTTCTGTTGTATTTGCATGATGCTTCCTGTCATTTGTATTTATTCCTGTTAATAGAGACTACCCGAGACCCGTAGAATACCCATTGGCATTGCCATAGACCAGGTTTAGGACCCGCATGTAGACTGGACACCTGGTTTGGTTCATCTTGGTTGAACCCATGGCTAAACCATCCCTCTTCCCTTATATATATATATATATATATATGTGTGTGTGTGTGTGTGTGTGTGTGTGTTTTCTCTTTCCTCCCTTTTATTCTTCATTTCACTCTTTCCACTTTCTTTCTTCTTCCTTTGCTCCCTTCCCTCAAGACCAAACCCTAATCCTAGGAAGAAGTTGTTGTGACCGTGAGAGGTAGAGGCTAAGAAGCCACTCCAGGCAAGTACATATTGCACAAGAGAAAACCATGAATTTATGCATGCTTTTAGTTCTTAATATTTCATGTTTATTTCTAGCTCATATTGTTTGGACCGAGCACCCCTTCATCTTTAATACTTTTTGTTCTTGATTTTCTTGGTTGGAATTGCATGAACCTGAGTTTTGATCTATGGGTTCACTTTTGTTTTCCTGGGGTTTGATCTCCCAAAACTGTGTTTTACAAAATTAATTAGCTCATAGTATAGAGCACCATATTTTATGTAACTTTGCTTTTGGCCGTGCTTAATTTGAAGTTCAGCTAAGTTCAGTGCTGAAACTTGATACAATACATATACCAAAATAGTCGACTAGAGAAAAAAAACAGTGCTCTGTGAAGAGTATGCAAGAGAACGTCTTTGGCATAAAAATATGTTTCACTTTGGGTGCATTGGTATGTTGTCCCAAATCTTCGTGCGTACTAATCATACTGCACTCAGTTTTCTAGCAAAAGTGCGCCAGTCACACTCCTTGAGTCAGTGACGCACTTTCGAGAGAAAATCCAGTTGGCATACTTTGGTGCGTATTCAATCAAAGTTCTCTCTGGAAAATCAAGAAAAAATGCGTCACAGTCAGTCAGCGCACTTTCTTCGCGTTTGGCAATCTGGCGCACTTTTCCTATGTTTCGTCAGCCGGCGCACTTTTCTTACGTTTGGTCTGCTCGCGCACTTTCTTCCCTCTTCGTTTCCTTAGGGACGAAGCTTTGGTTGGTTTCTCGATTTCTGTGTTATTGATTTGTGTGCTCCGACTGTCGAGCTTTGACCTCGGATTGTGTGTTTTATCTTTTAGCTTGCTCGTGCACTTTCTTTGAAAACGCCCTTATTCTTGCCCGCACACTTTTGTCAAGTGTGTCGTGTTGGTTAACTTGACAAAGTGCGTCAACCTTGTTTCTTTGAGTTTGTGCGTCTGGTTTTATCGTGCGTTCCTTCCAATTTTTTCTTGGGATATTTCTTTGTGTATTAAATAGTTGGATGTTGTGCTCTTACAATTTAACATATGTTCTGACCCACAAGATATCGTGAAAATTGTTGTCTATGATAAACCTATTGCATTTGGCATCGGACAATCGAGTGAGTATTACCTAATGTATCGTGCGTCGCGGATACGATAAGTTCGCCAGTGATAACTCGTGATTAGCTCGTACTCGTAACTCGTCATTCTAGGAAGTTCTCGAGTGTCCACGACTCAAGAACTTGAAATAATGATTAAACGAGATAAAATTTAACTAGATCATTGGAAGGGAAGAATATTGCGCTACCGGCTACCCCGATCTCCAAAGGCCCCATGAGGCATGGACCAACCCTGCTTAGCAAGGGCCCCATGACCTACAAAGTTTACGCATGCCAAGGTACATACAAAACTTTATGATGTACCGTGGTAGTTATATGATTTGTTGCATAATGTGGTTACAAGATCTGTGATGTACTGCGGCACTACAAGTTATTATTGAGTCGCGGTTCATAACATTATGTATTTCAGTATATGTATTCCAGTATAAGTTCCAGTTATGTTTCAGTTTCAGTTTATGTGACAAGACAATTTACAGATAAGTTATGTTTACAAAAACTAGTTTATGTTTAGCAAAACCAGTTTAGGTCTAAGTTATGTTGTGTTATGCTATCAGTTATCTACTTTAGTTATTTATCCATCATTGTTGTGATACAAGTACTAGACAAGCGTACCATTGGCCTTCCGGGTTGACTGCAGTGCCGGTGGTAGCGATATTTTTCAAAACATGTATTTGTTAGTAACTAGGTTTGTGATAACCCTAGTTAGTTAATTATAGCAAGCCGTAGGCATATTTGGCCGTGATATGAATATTTGTCTATTCATCTAGCTCGTCATGTTATATTCTATTTTCTTTCGGCGCATGGTTAGAGTGCAAAGTTCTGCTCGGGGTGAAGGTCTGCAACCCCGGTCCTTGTTTGGTTTAAGGGTTGTGGTCCTGATCCAGAGTAGTTCCTATGCCCTTTTGCCCCTCGTCGCCTTATCTTTCTTTATAGTTAGTTTGTTATCAGTG
Organism: Iris macrosiphon; assembly: GCA_036927795.1. Classification (NCBI taxonomy): domain Eukaryota; kingdom Viridiplantae; phylum Streptophyta; class Magnoliopsida; order Asparagales; family Iridaceae; genus Iris; species Iris macrosiphon. The sequence goes on from JAYESA010000013.1 coordinate 181,126,935, forward strand.
CACCAGTCCTTATAGTTATTTTATCGAGACAAGTACATTGGTACCGTACAAAGCTCGACCCGCATTTATTTAGTTATTTGTTTGTCTCTTATTTTCTGTTGATTGTAGTTTTGGTTAACACCTTGAGCTCCTTTGTTGTACTTGTTGCTTAAGGTTCTGACCTACTGGTTTTGCTTGGCCAGATTTATCCGAAGGGAACCAGGATCTTCCGTACTTCCAGCAAGATGGCTCGCACTCGTATGACTACGGCCGAAGCTCGCGAGTGGGTTTACTTCTTCCACCCCTCGTTTTGATTTCTCGATTTGTGGTGTTAGCAAGAGGGCATAGTTAAGCTCCTTATATTTTTGAGACTACGATCAACATGATATATATATTAGACAATGGCTGGTATATTTGATCATGTATAATTATACTCTACTAGTGCAGCATTTTGTATTCACTAGCTTCATGATCATATGTGGTATGTATTTTGGGACGTCTCTTTACAATCATGTATGATAAACTCGTGCAATTGTTGTTGATGGATTGAGATACTAGGATTTGTCGGCCTTAGGACTGACGTCATAGCATGCTAGAGTCCACTCATTTGTCTTCTTGACAACCTTAGCACATTGCGGCTTACTTCAGTATTCTGCAAGGTGCGGTTGGCCATGTCAGTCCTCGTATTTATCCAGTATTCTGGAAGCGGGACGTGATAGTGTGTGTCCACCTATATATGTGTGTCCACCTATGTTATATATATATATATATATATATATATATATATATATATATATACACATTAGTGTCTATATATATTGTATATAAGTGTATATACGTATATGTATGTGTATCTCTATATAGATAGATATACATGTCTATATGTGTGGATGTGTGAGTATCACAGTGGTGGAATGTGACAGTGCTAGTGTATGTTGTGTGGGTGTAGTGATGGTTAATTGAGAGAGGAGCTCCTGCACTTGTATCAGTGAGAGGGGGAGAGTAGGTGTACATTCATATGCTAAGTTGAGCAGTAGGTGGTAGCTTGGTGGCTCAAGTTGTTGCTCTGTGTGTGTGTGTTTGGTGAGTGTTGGGCAGCAACTTTGGAGAGGTATCAGTGAATGAAGGGATGTCGAGGGGTATTAGGTTGAGTTTCAAGTGAGCAACAGTGCATTAGAACGTGTGTGAGTACCAACATTTGTGCAGGCAATGTGTTCAGTTACACTTGCAAAGGAGAATTTGCCTTCAGCAATAAGTAGCACAACAGTGCACTCAGGCTGGAAGGTTAGGACCTGGGCAGATGGAGGAGTGAAGCAGAGGTTCTTCACTGCATTTGGCAGGGAACCTTTAGGCAAATGAAACTTGGTTTGGCAAATGCCATGTTGCAGTCAGGTAAGGAATTGCTATGAGCAGAAATAAGGATGATGTAGGTTGTAGTATGGCAGATGTGTGAGGGTAGCTAGATGCTACAGCAGGCATGGGGTGTGTGTGCACTGTCTTGAGTGTAAGTTGGGTTGACTGTGTTGTGTGTGTGTGTGTGTGTGTCTTAGCTTTTGGTATCAATAGAGATTGGTATCATAAGTGTATCAAGTGTGGAGACTTAAGTATGGATTAGTGTGTGTGAGCTAAGTGTATCATAGAGTTTATTCTAATATGGCATGTGAATTAGGTATGTTATAAGTGTATTCAATAAGTACCAGTGTGTATTATGGGGGTATAAGTTATACTAAGAAGAGTGGAGATGAACACTTGAGTGTGTGATGAGGTCTGAACCTGGGTTTGCAGTGGAGAAAACAGGGTGTTGGAGGGTACACGTGTACAGGGTGTTGGAGGGTACAGGTGTCTTGTGTGTGTGTTAGAGGGGTGTACATTAGGATGTGTGGTGTTTGTATGACTGGGCACGAGAGAGCTCGAGAGAGGGGAGGGGATGTCTGTGTCCAGGCAGTAGGTTAGAGTGTTGGTGTATTGTTGGGTGAGTATCAGTCATAAACGTAATGGTGTCACAGTATGTAGGTTCGGTGTGGTGAACCAGTGTATCAGTAGTGCAAGAGTGCATTGTGTTGAGTTTAACAGCAGTATGAAGGGTTCAGTTAGGCAGGTTTAGGTAATGCTTGTATCAGTTAGTGTGTGAGGTAATACCTGAGAGTATCAGTACCTGAGCTAGGTGTAGTGGCCAGATTATAACTGAGCATCAGATGTTCAGTGCAGGCAACTGACAGTGCCTTGTGCACTACAAGCAGTTGAATGACCAGTGAAGAGTTGAGTTTATGGATAGGAGTGTAAGGGGGGATTGTGAGAATCAGTGTTGGAGTTCAGTAGGGTAACCTCAAGTGCAGTGAGGGGGAAATAGGGTATTGGGATACCAAGTCCTATACTAAGGTTTGTGAAGTGATGGGAAGGATGTGATTACCTGGTAGCGTATCAGTTGAGTGTGAGGGCAGTACTAATGAAGTTTAGTTTAGGAATTGGGGTATCAAGGTGAAGTATTAGTTAAGTTAGACACACAGGTAATAGAGTTTAGCTAAGTAGTAGTTGAGGTAATATGGTGCTATTAAGATACTTAATGCCTAATAACTAAGTACAAGCCTAGTACCAAGTACTTATGAACCTTAACCTAGTATTAGCACGGTTTAACTCAATATTACTTAAATAGGCCAACTTGATAGATAAATTGGAAACCCAAAATAGGTAATTGACTAGTTTGACTCCCAAGACCTAGTTTTGACCCATTAATCTAGAACAAGCCTAGTTATTGATGTTTATACTTCCAAAACACTGCTTTGACATGATAATTCATATCTAGGTCTTCCAGGCTTCGTCTCGGACACTGTTTGACATTTTCATACCGGATTCCGGGCGAGTAAATTCTCTGACAGTTTCCTTACTTGATAGTTATTATAATGCATGTGTTTAGTGATATCTTACTTGATTCCTGACACAATGGTTACACGGATTGATATATAGTGAATCCGCATGAGATGTTACTCTATTGTGATTACCTTGTATATCTCATTGATTGTATAGACCGTGATCATCGTACTCGTATTATAGACCGTGCATCGTGATTATCGTATCGTGACGTGTCGTGACTTGGATCTATTATACTAATCGAGGCGGGGGGGAGTGCTAAGTAGATATGTGATCAACCATTTTAGACATTGTAGACATTGTTTGATAGCTAATCACGTATGTGATTGAGCCGTACTATCGTAGACATTGCTTGATAGCTAATTACGTATGTGATTGAGCCGTACCATCGTAGACATTATTTGATAGCTAATCATACTTTACCGATATGATTGAGCCGTACTATCGTGGACATTGTATAGCATCATGGATGATTGATCACATATTGAAAGCATCACTTCAAAACACACAGTCAGTCTAGTTTAGTCTTTCCAGTATTGTTCCACATTATTGTCTATTGACACATTGTATGTCTACTTTTTTTTTCCTCATTTTTACTCATTGTCATATGGTATCTGCTTATTTATTTTTCACTGCTTATTCTGCTCTGATGCTGCATTGTTTATCTCATCATGTAGTTATTGCTATTTACATTATTATAGTTTCTATCATGTATTGGAACTGCTATTAGGGTTGTACTCGTTCCATCCTGACTGGATATATTTTTCAGACGATTATTTGGAGGACTTGTGTCCAACTCACTATGGACCGCAGGAGGTAGCAGTGGCAGCCATGGACCCTATAGCTCAGGAGTGATTACCGGAAGGTCTAGTCAGTGACAGTAGCTATCTTAGTATCACTACCTAGTATTTTGGTACCAGATTTATTTTCGGCTTTACTTAGACTTTGGGATGTATTATTGATATTATACTTGTCGATGTTGTTGTTTAGACTCTTGATGGTGTTGATAGATGGTAGTAGTATTCTAGTTGTGACTTGGAGTTCTTTATTTCTTATTTGTTATTGTACCATTATCTTCCTCTAGTTTTATTGTGATTGAGTATTGATTATCATTATATCATTATCATATTGTTCTCCTTTTTTGAGTTGAGATATCATTGACAGGTCATGATATGTTATTGTGTAAGATAGTATTGCTGACCTAGACATCGTTCTACCGTCGATGCTGCGACGTAGGCTGGATGTACCCACGTACTCGTTCTCTTACACCGGGTGTGGGTCGTGACAGAGGGAACTTGACAAACCAATCCATGTTCCTCAACACCCTGTCCAGCTGACACGCCACTCATTTCCACGTTGCCTTGTTGTGCCACGTCCATATATGACTCCCCCCCCCCCTCTCTAGCATTTGTAGGTCGGAGCACAGTACACATCGTTCGATGTCCTGGAGAAGAGCATCTACCCGCCTTCCACCAACCTTCACATGCCGGAATAACAAAGCATTAAAGTCATCCATTACAATAAGGGGTAGTTTAAACTATTTTTCTGCCATGCTGCTAATACGAACCAAGTCCCTCCAAAGCCCCTCATGACGAATCCGGTCATTATGTCCATAAAGCTACGTCAAGGACAAATTCCATACCTCCTGGATTAGTAAAAACAATAGCAATCAAGTGATACGAAACGTAAATCACCTGTCCATTCCAGCAACCACTATCCCACCGGATCCAAATCCTCGCCCATGTCACATAAGTGTATATTATGAACTTGGACCCAGTTAGCGTTCTCCTCACCATAGTCCTTTCTGACTTGATTTTAGTCTCCAAAAGGGCACAAATCGAACATTTCTCCCTCCTTATAACATCACAAATCTCCCGCCAACGCCCAATCGAAGAGGCACCTCGAACATTCCAAGTAATCAGAGACATTGAGAAGGATTGTCCCCAAGTACCTCACCGGAGTTATCGCCTGGATGCGACTCCAACCCCACACTTACATCCTTCATACTCGACTCCCCTTGATGAGTTCCCTCTATCAGGTGTCTCTCCCACTCCGGGTTATCTGAGACAATCTTCTTCTCATGGTTCACCGATAGGACAGGATAACTCTTAAGGGACACTTTCCTGATAGACAATGCATGTCGCTTCCTATTCCCCCGCCCTCCCTTCCCGATGCTCGCCTCCTCCTTGTGACCTTTCCTCCCTAAGGAGGACCGCCTTCGAGTAAAAACTCCCTCCATATGAATACCCCGGGCTTTGAACAACAGTGCCTCCTCCCTATTCCGTATATGCCCGTCCTCAGAACCTCCCCTCTCGACGTTAGCGTCCTCCTCCATGTTGCCATGTCGCCTCCACTTGTGTTGTTACCGGCCTTCACCGGTTCCATCCCCGAAAGAGTAAGTCCTAACTCTAGGCCCTTACCCTTGTCCTTACGACCCACCGCCTTAATAGGCATCCCGCCTAATGCCCCTCCTCCTGGCCCTGCCTAGGAGTACTGCCACTAACCAGAGGGTTCCTCGGGATCTCCCTTTCCCTGTTATGCTCCTCCTCATTCGTAGCATCTACCAGCTTACACTGCTGCGACAGATGCCCAAAGCATTTGCATTTGTGGCAACTGGAAGGCACTCATTCGTATTCAACTGATTGCAGACATACCTCACCGGACAGCACGTCGTATTTCACAACCCTCGGCAACGTCTTCCACGTCGTTATCTCGACGAAAACCCGCATATATAGCATACGCTATCGAGTGTTCATTACATCATCGCCTTTAATAGGCTTCCCAATCAGGCTCGCAATCTTCATAAGCATGGATGTATTCCAGTAGGACATAGGGAACCCCGGGAACCTGATCCATATAGGAACCATATTTAATAGTTTCTGCTCACATTTAACCCCGTGCTGCCACTCCTTCAGAATAATAAGTCTCTCATCGAACGTCCAGGGCCCACCTTATAAAACCCTGTCAACATCTTCTTTCAAACCGAACTTGACGAGGAAGAAACCATCCTCCCGCGCAAAGAACTCCATACTCCCCTTTGGCCTCCACACCCTCGCCGCGTACGCCTAGATTTGCCCATAGAAAGGCTTGTCCCCCAGTACGTATAGAATGATTGTGTGAACTTAGCTTTCTCTGCACCCCCCCCCCTCCCGGCCTACTCGTTTTGGTTCAACGTACTGCATAACATACAGAGTTTTCTCCCTTCCTCCTCGACATAGATCGGCCCACGACCTCCCCATCCTCTCCTTCGACGTCTGCTCTCCGCCGACAGTACGTGGCAAAGCCCCATGCACCCAAGCAAGAGCCACTGACCTGCATTGGTTATTAGAAGCAACCTGAACACCCGCCTCTACACTTCCCCTCATTCCCAACATTGACGCTGGAATGTCGTAGGTCTTGCCTGCGCTCGTCGGGACCTTCCCACCGCGTACGTCAGTACCGCCCCTTCTACCATCAACCTGAGGCTGATGTCCCTTATCCCTGCCCCTCGACGGAGGTCGTCCATTGCTACCTGGAGGAGACCGACGATTAACTTTCTTCCTTCGCACCACCGTGCTCCAACCCCAGCTATCTGCTCCACCCCAATGGCCATCGGCGTCCTCCACCGCCCCCGCCTTTCCCGCCGACGTGGAACCAGGGTCCCAAGCCACCGTCTTAGGAAACCCTAGATCATCAGGAGCTTCAGCACCGCCTGCCATATATATATATATATATATATATATATATATATATATATATATATATATTCGCTAGGGAATAAGTAGTAAAACCTACTATCGTATGCATCATTTGGACAATTAATTGATCTTATTATCTTTATATTGTCATTTGTTTAATATCTTTGTTGAACACCTTACAAGGTTTCGGTTCATTCGGTTAGGCACTTTTGATTATCATGATCGGGAATCCACCATATTAGGGATTAATGGATCTAAAACGCAATTTAGAGGGCGGCAAGGGATGCCAACATCATCTGAAACATGTCCATCATATTATATAAATTTGGAATAAAAGAAAACTAGAAGAGTTAAACATCAAAATTGAAGTAACATCAGCATCTATATACAAGCGAAGTCACGAGGGAAAACAACACTACCAGTAGAATCACTAGTCAAGTTACCACCCAAGAGAGCAACACTAGAGGTAGGCACACGAGGACTCACAATAAGGTGATAATAGAGGTCGACGCACAAGGATGCATGATAAAATCGAGACTAGAGGTCGCCACACAAGGACGGACGACAGAATCAATTAGAGATCGGCGCACGAGAACGCACAATAGTCCAAGGTTGAGATTGGTGCATGATGACGTTCGACAAAGTCGAAAGCCGACATGCCAATGCTCATAGCATCTGATACCGGAACCTAGGAGATAAAAGAAGGAAGACAATGAAAAGCCTACTTAAAGGAATCAACCTAAAGATAATCTAAGGGCGGAAGAATTCCATCTTCAATCATTTGCTTTCAGTTCATTCATGTCCATGACAAATCACCAATTTAAAGAAGTATATCACATGCATATGAAATAGTGCAAATACAAGTTACCTAATTTTTCTATCTCCGTATAATGAGTAAGAAACAACTCATCTTATCTCATTATTAAATTATAACTCGAATAATAAAGACTTCATGACATTAAATATAACTCTTAAAGGTAAAAATATAGCAACAAAATAACAATAATCTAGTAAGCTGGAAGGTTCTCGGTGTCAATTCACCCAATGTTTCAGAAAGAAGGTTCTCCGTGTAACTCTTTCCTGGTTTGAAAGAACTCTTCCTCGAGTTTAAGTTCTCGCTTGGCCCGTAGCATAACGAAAGGTACACAATATTGAAGGCATCTGAAAGATCATTATTAATCGGATTGTGATACAACTTTTCTCACGTCTTCTCTTTGGATCTTCTTCCTGGAGATATCTTTAAGAACTTAGAGAGTTGTTTCAAAATAGAAGTTGACCACAAATTCACAACTACGAACAAAATAAATCTATTTCCCAAGCATTCTCCTTCAATCTTTTCGTAGAAAATTAATATAAATTTAGTGTTTATCGCCACCACAAGAAGCATATAAAATGTTGTCAATCCCAATAAAGACTGTAGTATACTTCTTCGACCAAAACAATTTTGGTTCCATCTTCTACCACGAACTTAAAAGAATTTCTTTTTTATCACCTTCAAATCTTCATTCAACACTTCAACCTCAGCATAATCCTTACTTGATTGGAATTCTTTATCATCTTCTAAGATGTCCTCCAAATGATAATCAACATCGATTGGATAATCATCATAACTAGGTAAAATATTATAATCCCAAGCACTTAAATCTTCATCGAAAATAGGCAACAGAAGAGGGCCTTGGGATGAGGAAGATCGGCCATGGGAGTCGAGGCAAATGTCAGGGTCGTCTTGAAGCAACGTTAGCACATAAACAGATGATTGGATGCAGAAGTTGTTAATCTTCTCGTGCTCCCCAATGAAGTCCCCAATGAAGTAGAAGAGCCATTGGTGTTACTCGTCTTGACAGAAGACGAGAGGCTCTATGCTCGTCGGTGAAGAAGACATACAAAGAGGTGGTTGCCATAGTTGCTCCAGTGGGCCATGAAGTAATGGCTGCTCCAGCGTCTGCTTGGTTTGACCACATAGAGAAGAAGACATGAGCTTCGATGGATGGTCAAGAGTTAAGAGAGAGGCAAGTTGAGGCGTAAGGCAGACTAGTAGCGGCCTATGGTCGTGCTGGCCTTGGTGATGGCAATAGAGATGGGGCTATAGAAAAGAGTACAAAAGGTAGAGTGGCAACTGGCAGAAGCGAGTGGTGATAAACACTCGAATTTGGATCTGGACGGGTAAGGGTTGGAGTTTGCCAGTAGTGGGAGTGGAGTAATATTAGATGGTTATCACCACTCAACCATCTAATATGGAGATGTCAAAGGAGATGGTGGCCAAAGGGTTGGAGGTAGGCAGAGGTAGTAGGAGACGCATGGAGGTTACAGAGGACGGTAGTGTTAGACGTTGATTGCAAAGGGTGGTCGAGGCTAGCCGGCAGGAACATCAGAGGTGAAAGATGTAACAACAGTAATAAGAGTAAGTAGTTGAGATTGGGAACGTGGGCAGTTATAGCTAGCCTAGAAGCAAAGAGATTGTAACCATTGATTGAGGAAGAGGAAGAGTTAGGGTTAGGATTAGGATAGTGTTTGGAGAAGATGAAGATGGGTAGCTAGGATAAGAGAGGGTGATGGTTGTAACCAGACTAAGATTTAGCGAGAAGGGCGTGGTGGTTGCACTAGGGTTGTCGGGAATTGGTTGGGGTTTGGTGTAGAGAGGGAAGGGGGCGATGGGGATTGGTTGTGGCTTGGTTTAGAGAGGGAAGGAGACTTAAAAGGAGAAAAAGGAGGCCAAGGTTTTTGTTATGATGATCTTGTTACGATGTATAGCTAAGATTGGCTAAGGGTTTAGGACGTAGGTCTTGGAATAAGTAGGGGGGTGAAATTTTATTTTTGGTGGAGAGCTAGGTGCAAATTGAATTTATACCATGTAGAAGAGTACATTAAAAATAATTGGGATATAGAAGAGTGATTTGAGTGCCTATATACAGGAGAACCTTCATTGTACAGGTGTATCAATTTGGGACCAACTAACTATGTAGACCCACAAACTGTAATACTCACTCCCTAAATCTAACAAGAGCAAAAGGAAAACATTATATCTAACATTAATTTTTGACACTCAAAGAGCAGCATATGCTTTGGACTTCTCTCAAAACACCCACAAATTTGATTTTGATACTGATCACTAGTTATGAGTAGCACCAAGTAAAATTACTAAAAAAAGTCATAAAACTGAAACCTAGAATCCATATATAGAAATGGGATTTTAAGCTGCTGTTCTGCATAGAAATAGGCATAACAAAAAAAGAGTTATTGTCCAACTTATACCTGTTAAAACAGAAAGTACCCAGATTTGTGTTGGAATGTCATAAAGTGTCTTTGCCAATGTCAAAGACGATTTCAATATCTCCCTAGCTTGTGTGGTATCATGAAGCTGAAGCGCCAATGTACCGAGGATTGTCAAGTACTGAGAAACAAGTTGAATGTTTCCCAATTGTTGATGTGCTATTTTCAAGCCACTTGCCAGACGAATACTGCATGAAGTATAAAATCGCTAAGAAAATCAAGAGACTGAGGTTTAAAGTCATACTGCAACAACATTAAAATTTTATAATTAACTTAAGAATTTAGACAAAGGAAAGATCTACAAGTATAATGTTGTCAACAAGAAGCTGACATGAAAACTTTATATTTAGATTCATGAATCCTCCACCAGTCATCAGTATAATCCTCGTCTACTAGTCATCGGTATAAATGGCAGAACCTGTTCCATCTACCATTTCTTCCATATTTTCTGCACAAGTTATACACATGCTATCTTTAACCGTTTGTCACATTGCAACAAAAATTTAGGAACTTCCCTGAAATGCGGTCCTCCAACTCCATTTTTTGTAACTTTGAACTTCTCCTGATATTATGCATGTGATATTAATATTTAGATTCATGAATCCTTGTCTACTAGTCATCAGTCTAAATGGCAGATTCCGTTACATCTACCATCTCTTCTGTATCATCTCCACAAGTGCTACACGTGCTACCTTTGACCGTCTTATCACATTGCAACAAAAATTTAGGAACTCACGAAATGTGGTCCTCCAACTCCAGCTTTTTGCAACTTCTGATCTTCTCCTGATATTATGCAACTCCAACTATCCAACAGTGTCTTGAACTACAAGGCATGCAAAAAAGACTAGTTTATAACCACCTATCAACCTGATGTCAACCCTTGTGTTGGTGCCAAATTCTTAGCCAAGATAGCATGAGAAAGTGAGGATTTGGATCCTAGATCACATTTGGCATCTAATTAGACCTACCTTTTAATCATACAATTTAAGCTCATGCAACCAAGAGAGGGTCTTGCCATCTTGACCCCTCTTTATTGATAAATATAAAGTATCTAAATCTTATTAATAAGGTTAGCCGCCCTGAAAGTTTGGAGGTGCTCCTAAAAATAACTTCAGCCTTATAGAAAGAATATATCCATAGGACTTATTCAAGGGAATTTGCAAGATGAGACAAAAGAAGCAAGAAAAACAGCCTCTTAGGAGAAACAGAGAGGACAAGAAAAAAAAACTTCATTCCAAACATTTGGAGTTAGCTATTTGAATCCATTTTGCTCTGCTGAGGGGCACTCACTCAACATTAGCAAATACCATATCCTTTCATATATCATCGTCTGAATTTGCTTAACACTACTTACTTCTAAGAGATCCTTTAATATCTTATCAGCCCTACCAAGGCTGGGTTTGGGATTGCTTATCATGGCTGCTTTTGCTTATTTTTCTAAAAACCGGTCCCAGAAGTTGTTTGGTAATTGCAGCTTATTCAAAAGGTTTTAAAGAGCCAATTCAATTTTGGGCACCTTTTGAAGCCAGATGGAGGCTGCTGTCTGCTGCTGTGTTTTGAAAAGCAGCAGCAATCCTAGCCAGGCCTAACTAATACATCTATTTGTCCCAAAAGTTGTTTTAGCAGCTTATCAAAAATGTTTTGAAAAGCCAATTCAATTTTGGGGCAGCTTTTGAAGGCAGACGAGAGGCTGCTGTCCAAGCTGCTGCCATTGCTGCATTTTGAAAAGCAGCAGCAATCCGAAACCAGGCCTAACTAATACATCTATTGGTCTCCATTGCACATGTCCAAATCACCTAAAACAATTTTCTCTCATCTTTATTCTCAATTGGCATCACCTCCAACTTTCCATGAACAATTATGTCTCGTCTGCCAGAGTCTCAATGTACTTCCATCATTTTTTGACATGTTTTTTAACTGCCTAAAATTATGATTAATATAGCATTGATGGCCGTATAGTTATAGAAGTGAGAAACAAATGATGAGAGAAGGAAAAAAAAATTGCCCAGATCATGTAACACAACCCTTCTTAAGACGATAATTGTGATCACAATATTGATGGCGAAAAACAAACTAAGCTCACAGTAAGATTTGCACTAATATTCCATATGACCTGTTTGCAATTGTGAGAAATTGTAGAAGTCTGGAAAGGTTTATGTATGAATTCAGACCTGCAGAAATCTACATATCATAGTCTTCCTTCAAGAAATGTAATATTAGAATGAAGAAGCCTGAGAAAAAGAAGTCCAGGAAAAAGAGCCAACAATTTGTAAAGCATTATTAAGATTATACTTATACTGGTGACTGCAAGACAAAGTAAGCATTCAATAGGAGTTGGACACAAAAAATGTGTCAATTTCCATCAATTCCTCACACTTGGATGTTAATTGATGGAATCTCAAGTATTATATGAAATTTGATCATACATGTGTACTAGGTCAAAATATTGCTATTACTCGTGTTCTTTAAGGTTTAATAGCATTGCTTTGCATTTATAGCATTAGTAGGGTCTAGACAATTTATAGTTTCTGCCCTACTGAAAAGGGGTGCAGAATTCTTGCATTTGTATGCTTACATTCATCATACATTACATATTGGAGGTCTAATAGCGGCATCACAATTCTTAAACTGCTTCGCTCTACAAATGAAACCAAGTAGTTTTCTAGAGTAGAAAAAGTAAAGTATTTGATGTAAGTATAAAGTTTAAACTCTTCAAGGTCGTGAGAGAATTCCAAAATTTTCAGTTAGCAACTCGCAAGTTAAGATAGCAAAAGAAACTCCAAGGTATAAAAATTCACAAACTAAATTAGGGTTGAAGGGACAGGAAATTGGAGCAGGCAAACCAGTTTTGATTTATATTTCTATCTGTAAGTGTAAATAGAACATTTATCCCATGTGCCAACTTTTGTGCACAAAGTATAAGAGAACCAGTTAAGAGAACCAGTTGACAATGAAGTTTGTGATGTTGAAGACAAGCTGTAAGTTCTAAAGCCATTTATAAACCCCTACCGTGCCTCTTGGAGATTTTTCTGCCGCATTAATAGAAGCCCATAAGCAAATACAATGCACGTTTTCTCTCGTACACCAACAAAAGAATCTATGATTCTATAAACTGGCCCTACTAAATCAAGAGCCTGCACATGAAAAAAGGAGAGAGAAATGTGAGAGGCAAACTCTATAACTGAATAAAAGAAAGAGTGAATGTAAAGGACCATAGTAAATTTTGGTGTGCATTTGTAAATAGCATTTGATTCCGACTGGGGGGACATTACCTGTGAAGACGATTCGGCATCGCCAAGGCAGATGTAGGACACAGCTGCATAAACTTTGCACATTGCTTGCATAGATTTACTTTCAGTTAGCTGAAAATAAACAAGACTTTCTAAGCACATTAGATATACATGCATTCAGTTCAGTACAACATTCATGATAGGAAATCATTGTGACATAATTCATAAGAGAATGAAAGCATTCACCTTTGTAGCTTCTACAAAATGGAAAGCAGCCTCATTAAATGCACCAACTGAATGAGCGTACTGCCCTCTAAGCATTTCAATTGTGCATTCGCACCCTTGCAAGATTGTTGGAAATCGAGTAAACCAATTTTTCATCTGCACTAAGGCCTGCAGAGCCCATAGTTGATTGGCATTTTCGGAATAAAAGTAGAAGATGTCATAAAGTAACAATAATAATAGTCAAATTATTCATAGAAACCTCTTGAGCTTCAACAAACTCTGACCGAGTAAGCTCTACAGCAACTTTGTTTTCGAGGAATTGCATTAAAAGCATCAAATATAGCCCACCCATCCAAATAGCTGAGTGCTGCAAATCCACCTCTGCGCAGCAAGCAGTCATTTTAAAAACAAAAGGATCTTAAGAGATCAAATACAACCTCGCCAACCAAATATATATATACATATGGCATAATAAAGTTATTTTAATATAAGTATGGTACTTAAAGCTCCATGACATTCCATAGTTGAGCTAATATGGAGAGATGTCGTATGAGCCTATGAGGGACTTAAAGCTCATAAGTGTGGCAAAATCATGATAACCTCTTTCACAAGTTCTGCAAGCCAGTACACAATGGTTACCAGAATATCTGGCAGAAACCTAGCTACTGTAAGATGAAACCTAAGAAAACAAAACAATGACATGTTCTTTACAGCTCCAAGAAGGTAAAATGGTCATGGACACTTATCTACATCAGCACTCTTAGATTTCAGCTACCACTACTTTTCAGAAGTGTAATGAGCTAAAATCTTTTTGTTTTGAGGAACCCAGTTTTATGTGCCCTAATTACTTATAGATAGACTTGAAAAGTGTAACAGCATTCTAATCTTGAAGAACTACAGCTTTAACTTGACACACTAATATATGGTATGGGAACATCAAGCTGTATGCAGCTTTCCCCGAGTTCATTGATAGGATGTCTTTACGAGTAGATTCCCACACCTTCCAGGACACAAGCACCAAGCTTTACTATTATACCAAGCGACAACCTCTTAATAATGGGTGCACTAAGAATAATATTATTATCGGTAAGCCCAGAGAAACATACCTCTCACTCCATCACGGATCCCCAGTTTTGCTAGTTCCCCTGCACAAAGTAGCAGAAATCAGGAAGCAAGAATGATAAATTGGGAATCACATTGTCAGCTAAAGAATATATATTCAACCTTGAAAGCAGCATGCTTTCCTAGGTTATCTCTATTTCAGATATTAAACCCATGCTTTACAGTGTTTAACCAAGATTTCTAGTACGACACTAATCATCACTCTGCATCAATAAATAAATAAATCAAATAAAATATGGAATTGGCTCACAATTGTAGGAAGCAATAAGGAAGCTAAAAAAACTCAAATTAATTGAACATCAAGGAAATGCTAAGATATGGTTTCCGAAAGAACATCAAACTCACCTTGGATCAAATTTACTCCTGACCGTATCCGTCTTCCACACTCCTTGAACACACCTTTCGGCCGCCCCAACATAACAACCATGAGATCCACCAGAGCATATACTGCACCCTTGGGAAGCCACTCCTCGTCCAATGGCGGGGGAGCCAAATGCAACTTATCTCCATAAGCCAACAGTTCATCAGCTCTTAACTTCTCCTGGAGCTGCTCCTGCTTCTCGAGAAGCACCGACCTCTCCTTCCGCGGCAAATTGGACTTTGATAGGCTTTGACTCACAGCGTCAAGCTCTGCTCTCAGTTCCTTGATGCGTTGAGCCTTCTGTAAATCAACCTTCATGGCCGCATCCAGCTTATCGACATGCTGAGAGGCGCTCTTATAGTCACAGGTTCTCAAAAGGTAAAAGGTCTGCAGCAGCTCGTGGTAAAAGAATAGTCCAGTGCATTGTTGTCTCTGGCCAGAAAGAATACAATTGTACATAAGCAATCAGATTTAACATGGAATGTCATTTGGACCGATAACAAACCTTGTCATCGTAAGCATATAATTCTTTCTCTCTAAAATTTTGTATTGTCTTCTTACTACGTAAATAACTTCAACCGCATCACCTTCCCCATATGAAACAAAATTAATTCTTGGAAATACTTGTTTCTCTTCTTAATCAATGCTCAGTAACTCTCTTTCATAGTTCCGTTTGTAAGATAGGTCTCCTAAAGTTACATTGCATGACTAATAAGCTTGATTAACTGATAACTAGTAAAACTTTTTGTGTCTTCCTTATCTCTACTCTTTATAAGGGGGCTTAAAAACGGTTCAAAATGAGCCATCTAAGACGTATGTATATCCCCACGTAATTAAAAATATAAATAAATTATAACTAATTGTTTAACTACCTAATACTATCTAACTATAGCCAAACACTTCTAACTCATAGGGTTAAGATGTGAGGCATTCTCCCTGGCTGGGTGGGTTCAATTCAACAGGACTTTTAAAAAAATCAACAAATATTTTTACATGTGCGTGTGCAGGTAACTAGTATTTATAAAGAACTACAAAAAAATACTAGTGCATTTTCTTCTCAAAAAGAAAGTTACTGCCCAACACATCAGGGATTCTTCTAGTTTCTAGAATTTGATTAGATAAATTACTTGACCGAATTAGTCCTTTTATTTCTTCCAAACATTTCCAAGTACACATTCCATATGGTTCAGGTATTACATTCCCCAACTAATAACATCTTTTATGAACTACTATTGTGCCCTAGCTCCTTCACTTTCGAAATGTCTAAAAACAATCGTTCCGAAGTAACAAAATTGGACGATAAATTTCACATAAAAGTAGCGAAAACGAGGGCAATACCTTGTCGTGCTCGATCCCCTCCCAGGCCTTAGTGCTTGATTAACCGATAACTAGTAAAACTTTTTGCGTCTCCCTTATCTCTACTCTTATAATAAGACTTGAAAACGGCTCAAAATTGAACCGTCTAAGCCGTATGCAAATACTCCACTAACTATTTTTTAAAAATAAATAATTATTTAACTACCTAATATTACTTATTTACAATTAGCAATTCTAACTCAAGTGGTTAAGGTGGGAGGTATTTTTTTTGGTTGCTTGAGTTCGATTCCTAGGAATGACAATTTTTTTAACAATTTTTTTAGGCACGTGCAATGCACGTGCACGTTACTAGTATTTATAAAGAAGTACTAAAAATACTAGTCCATTTTCTTCTCAAAAAGATAATTACTGCCCGGCACATCAGGGTTTCTTCTAGATTCTAGAATTTGGTTAGATAATTACTTAACCGCATCAATCCTTTTATTTCTTCCAAACATTTCCAAGTTCAGGTATTCCATTCCCCAACTAATAACATCCTTTACCAACTACTATTGTGCCCTAGCTCTTTCACTTCGAAGTAACAAAATTGGACGAGAATTTTCACGCGAAAACGAAAGGGATACCTTGTCGTGCTCGATCCCGTCCCAGGCATCGCGGCACCGCGCTACGGCAGCCTCGACGTCCCCGGAGTCCTCCCAGTAGAGCAGCTGCACGTGCAGCCCGGATGCGGCGAAGAACATCCCCAGCTCCCCGGACCCTGCCCCCTCCGCCGCCTCCCTCCCCCTGGCGATGGCCTCCGTGGCGCCGGCGTAGTCCCCCTCCACCGCCAGCGCCGAGGCCATCTGCGCCTCGAAGTTGGCGGTCCAGAGCAGCACGGAGCGGGGGTCGATGAGCCCGACGTCGGAGGAGGAGGAGGAGGAGCGGAGGAGGGAGAGGGCCTTGAGGAGGATGGACTTCTGGGAGGGAATGGCGCCGACGAGGTGGTAGCAGTGGGAGAGTAGGGAGTGGGCCCGGAGCTTGAGGGGGAGGGCGGAGGGGACCGGGGAGAGGAGGAGGTGGGCCCGCTCGAGGTGGGACTTGGCGTGGTTGAGGTTGTGGGTGTGGTCGAGGAGGAGGGAAGCGGCGCGGAGGCGGGTGCGGATCTCGACGAGCGGGAGGAGGGAGAGGCCCCCCTGGAGGACCGACTCCAGGCACTTGATAGCCGCCGCGGGGTCGCCGGAGTCCTCGGCCTCGTCCGCCAGGGACCACAGGCCCTCCACCACTGCGTCCGTGCGCATGCTGCTGCTGCTGCTGCTGCTGCTGGTGCTGGTGCTGGTGCTGGGGGTGGGAGAAGAAAGAGGAAGAAAAATAGCAAAGTGGGAAGTAGACTCTTGGACTAGTATTTGACACTATTGGTACTATTTTAGGACAACACATCAAATTTTGGTACATTTGTATTAGTATATGTCACGTATTGTATCGTATCGTATCGTACCGTATTTTTTGTTATGAAGATGCTTGAAAAGAGTACTAGTGGTCAGTACGCATGTGTTGCGTATGCAAACCATATTAGGATCGTATCTTCCGACGGTATGCTTGTTCTCGTACTTCAGACCTGTCACGACCCGCATCCCGATGATCGGGCACGAGTACGTGGTTATGTCCAGCCTACGTCGCAGCATCAGCGGTAGAATGCTGTCTAGGTCAACAATACTATATATCAGTATCTCACAATATATATATATATATATATATATATATATATATATATATATATATCATTTCAATGATAATCTCAGCTCCAAAGTAGAACAATATAATAATAGTATCAATACTCAATCACAAGAGATCTATAAGGAAGATAGAGGACACGAAATGATAGAATACTAGAATTCGATACATAAGTCTTGGATAAGTCACAATAACAACTACAAGTCAAATAAGTCCAACCACAAAGATATACAGGAAGCAAAATAATAACATCTCAAAGTTTACGACGCTGGAGACAAATCCAGTACAAAACTCCATAAGGTTATACTACACTAAGTGAAACTCAGTCTCTCAAAATTCTGCAAAGATAGAACTCAAGTCCAGCTAATCAGTCTCCACTATGGCACCATCGGCTCCTCTGAAAAATGTTATCCAGTCAGGATTGGAGCAAAGCACATAAACTAACAGTAGTTCCAATTAAATTAATAAATACTATAAAATAGTGAGTAAAGCTAATACATGCTGGAATAAGTAATACTGAAAATGTAAAGAAGCAGGTGAGAACAAATATCATATCGCAGGTCAACGAAAAGCAGTGAGCAAGCAGGTAAATGAAAGTAGAAGCAGGTATAAACTGGAATAAAGAATGTAAGTAAACTAATTATGTGTTTGAAATATTAGTTTGCTATGCGATCGGCTTGGGATCTGGATCAGGCTTGCTATATATGATTAGATATGATACATGTAAGGTCAGGCTATGTAAGCCCCCTGATTTTCAAAAAAAATTTAATTTGGATCTTTCACAATTTTCTGGAATTTTCTAGGATTTTTCTGTAATTAAAACCTAGGTATTTGGTAATTAAATTACTGTTAATTAATATTAAAATAATATTAAAATAATATTTTATGGTGTAAAATGGAAAACTGGACATAGGGTAATTTTCCGGGAATTTATTGGACTCCGAAAGCATTTTTAAAGTCCTAAAAACTATTAAATAAATAAACTGAATTAAACCCTAGAAATAAACCCGGTTCAATTGAACCAAACCAACCCAAACCAACCCAGACCCGGTTCACTAAATCGAACCCAATCTTAGCGGATCGGGTCGGATCTAGACCCGAACCCGAAACTCGCAGACCCAAACCCATACTTAAATACTAAGCGGGTCGGGCCGGATTCATGTGAACCCGACCCGCGGACCCGTTACCCAATCCTAATCTGAACCCTAACCCTAATTCTAGTTGGAACACTGTTCCGACCAGCCCCTATATAATCCCTCCGCCGTTGCCAAAACCCTAAACACCTCTTCCTCTCCCCCTCGGCCCGTCGGAACCCTAGCTCGCCCCGCTCCGCCTCCTCGACGAGCCACCCGCTGCACCTCGCCACACCCGAGTCCCCTCTTCCTCGTCGACCTCATCTTCCTCCTCCAGAATCCCTCCGTCGTCGAACCTCTTCCTTCACCGACCCTCCACCCACACGACTCTGCCTCGTCGTGCCCTGCCCAGCTCAGAACCACCGCCATCATCCTCGCTCCGCCTCCGTCTTCCTCTCCCCGCTCCACCCAAGTCCGCCCAGCCCCGCTCGTCCCATCTCAACCCACCGGCCCTGTCGATCTCCTCCCTCTATTCTTCCTCGACTCCCACCCGTTGCACTCCACGCCTGACTGCGCGCGCCAGAGATGACTCGCCTGGCCGCTGCTGACCCTGACTCGCCGGGAGCCATCTCCCCGACTTCCTCCCTTCTTAGCATCATCACCACCGCCACCCGAGCCGACACCTCCCCTCGTCCCAGTCGATCTCCCCTCCGCCGTACCTCCCTCTACAACGACACAGCCACCCTGCTGCCATCTCCCTCTCCACCAGAACCAACCGGACGATGGGCAGCAACCAACGTATCTCCACCACGTTCCTCTCCTCCCCTCGAGCCACCGCCTCCATCTCCCTCGGCCAGTCACCACCACACGACTCCGGCCACACCTAGACCTCCACCCTTGACCTCCTCTCCATCTCCTCCCTCCGGATGTCAGCCACCCACGCCGAGCAACCCTCTCTGCCTGGACTCTGACACGGACACGGCTGAACCCTAGCCCCGGACACGATCAGAGTTGTGTCGCATCTCTTCACAGACACGAAGAACCCAGTTTTACGGAGCCCTGTTCAGGTAGCATTTTCTCTCTCCTCATTGCCCCATTTTTAATTACGTCAGTTGTAATGCGTAGACTGTGTGACCCTCTCGATGCCCGTGCAACCCGTTCGGTGCATCGCGTCCTGTGGTGATCGTAAACCGCGATCCAAAAACAGGAAAACTAATACCCTATTTCATCCCGAAACTGAGTGTGCCCCGCCAAACGGGACAACTTGGTCGCACGCGGTCTTTACCGAAATGTGCGCTTCGTTGATACGGACGTGTGGGATTTCACAGAAGTTGATTTGGATGTGTGTGCACACCGGAATCAACACGTATCCGCCGACAACGCCCTGTATCCGCCCATTCTGGAATGCGTCGTAACTTTGTGTACACACGTCGGATCGAGACAAAACTTGCGCCATCAGACTCGTAGCAATATGCTGGTCCTGTGACCCAAGTTTGGTTCGATCCTGAGAACGTTGACAAAATCGCGTATCGTGGGCTCCACCGGCTCCACTTGACGGGCGATTTTGTGATCGGCTCATCGGAATCCAATTCTGGAAGTTTCGTTGGGTTCGTATCATCGTTCCTGACTTGTTGACACTAAGTTGGACAAATTTGGAGACCTTTGACCCTGACATATTTTTAGTGCAAAGTGGCCCACATGTGGACCCCACTTTGACCCGAAAATGTCATTTTTGTCCTTGTGTCCAAATTGGACTCAAGGACAGGCATTTCTAGCTATTTGATATTTTCTGAATCTAATGGTGATGTTTATTTCAGCAACCGGAGTAGTACCTATAAATCACACTGAGACCAGATCTACAGTTGGAGCCAGAACCCCAGGCAAGTGTACTTTGCCAAACCCTGCAGTTTTGCTACTTATTTCCTTGACTTATTTATACATAGTTGTGCAAGTGTACGTTGCCAACTATGCAGTCTTGTTACATATTTTCCTTGATTCATTTATATTGTTGTGCATGCTTGACCTAGGACCGTGTGACTTACTTAGCGTCCGATTACTAGTCGGGTGCCAACCCCGTACGCGGAGTTGTGTAACGTCATCTAGACATGGACATTCGTGACCCTTTGCATTCTTGTACTTGTCCTATCAAATACATTATACCCAGGACACTTGACACTATTCATGGACAGGATCTTTCTGAGATATTCATGGTGATTCTGTATAGGATACAGGCTTTATGACATATACATTACATCCATAGACATTATATGACTGGCTGCATTAGATATGATCGTGTGTGACATGGACATTATGCATCGTGGACATGAGATGTGTGATTACATTGGGTGGGGAGAGACACACAGGTTACAGGCTAATTATATATATAAACCCCCTATTATTGTGAGGCACAAGACTCTGAAGCCCGAGCTTGGCCCATTACTCATTATTACTACTACCGGCTCCCCGACACAGAGCTTGTAGTGGTTCAGCCTGAGTACTCGTGATGCTCTCACTTGCATTTTCACATAGATGGTTACATACTTACCCTATTTATTGTATTATCTGTTGCACTGCATTTATTTTGGCTTGTATTATCTGTACCTTGCTATGTCCCCTGAGGACCTGGATCCGGATTATGTCCCCAGGATTTGCAGACGAGATCTACCCGAGGTATACGGGACCGCAGCAAGAGCTGATACAGGAGCTGTACCGACACCCTAGGACGAGATCATACCAGAGGACTTCTCCTGAGTATTGGCTTGAGATACTCATTTATTTCTGTTTCTAGTTATTTTATTTTCAGTCTATTGCATTGATGTATCAGACTTATTCTCGGATTGTTCTCCGAGACACTTTTATTGAGATATGTCAGTTTATTTTATTTGCATTATTCTGGCATTGGATCTGTGATTATCTGTTGTGGATGAGATTAGAATAGACTGTGACTTATATCATTGGACCTATTTATTATTGTACTACAGCTTAAGTATGCCCCGATGGATCCATTAAATTGGGTTTGTCCATCGGTGTGTGCTGCTTGCCATTATCACGCGTCCGGTCCCTCGGTATTTTGGGACTGGGGCGTGACAGGCTAACCATACGTAAGATGTAAGGTTAGCTATAATGCAGGAAGGGTCAGACTAATCATATCTAGCAAGCTATGAGACATGTAATAAGGTCAGGCTAACCATACGTGAGGTGTAAGGTTAGCTGTGATGCAAGTAAATGTGGGGTATGATCACATAACTTACTAATACTTCCCCCGTTCCCCCTGACTAGTATATTGAATCTAACCATGACACGTTATGACACAGGATTCATAGAGCAGGGGGCATCCTACTCATGAATCGGTGTCTATATATGTACAGGAATCATAGAAGATGTACATGATCCACAAGAAAATAATATCTCATGACGGGATCCCAGATATACGGGATCACGGATATACTAATATGTGTATCATCGTGTCAGAAATAAAGTATAACACTATAAAGCTGGAATCATAGTGATTATCAAAATAATAAAAACTGTCAGAGAATGTACTCGCATGTGGTCCTGAGCAATGTGCGAGGATCAATGTCCAAAATGGAGTCACAATGACCTAAATATAAAATATCAATGTCAAAAGGTATTTTAGAAAGATAATGATGTTTAACTAGTTGAATCATGATTTCTAGGTCAAACTAGGTCCCCGTTAGACAAGACTAGTCAATACCATGCTACTCTAGGTTTTCTAGGTCACACCAAGATATACTAATCTACATTAGATAATAACTAGCTAACACTAGTTAATATTAGCTATACCAAGCATTACTAGTATATATAACTCATACACAAAGGAATTAAGTTAATACCCAGCTAATACACATTAACTTACCATAATTAGGTTCATAACCACTATATCTATAATACCTTAACCACACTGACTTACCTTAACTAAGCACTTGCTAATACTAACAGACATCCATATTACTGATACTTCCATGTATTGGTTTATACTGGTACATTAAGTATCACCTTTCAAAACTGATACCTAAACTTACTCTTAGCTCACTACTGCTGCTACAAGTGCAACACCTCAACTGAGAACATCTCATACACCCTTTCTCTAACATAACTACTCTCACACACACACATTCAAACTCATAAACACCTAAGCTAAATTCCATATGATACATGTTGCACTTGACATTAAGTCTGAAAGATACATTATGCACCTACTTTTCTGATACTCTCTCTTGTGTAGTTCATGATCATCATACTAGCCCTTGAGCACACACTACCTCTAACCTACTACACACCTACATAACTACCCATACAAACATCTACACAAAATCCAAACCAAGTGTGCACATGCATTTGGCCAATGTGGTAATGCACAGCACCATGGCATGTACTTGTATGTAAGTGGATTGTTGCTCACTTGAAGTCACACTCATATAAATTATGATGTAGGTTCACTCTGTAACGCCCCGCTCCGCGCCGGCGTTATGTATCAAGGTGAGTGGGCAGAACTTCGTTCTCTGATTCTTGCACGCCTTAATAATAACTTGAGTTTTTGCTTGCAATGTTTTCTTAAGAGAATGATAGAACCTGCCTTGCATGTTAATGAACGAACTCACCTAGCTTGTCTTTGAATCAATGTCTGCTAAACGAGAATCCTGAATCGCCTGCTTAGAGTGCATGAACATGTTCACTATCGTCTATGCTTCGAGAGAACCATACTGTGCCTGAATGTGTTCAAGTGATAAGTCGGATTGCCCCGCAACAATGATAACTGTTCTGATGGTTCGTCTCGTCTGCATACTAAGAGTTTATTTGATAGTGTTCCATGCATTCGCACGCGGTCGGACAATGGCTATTGGTGGAGAGCTGAACTGCATGTGTCCCGGCTGCTACCATGATAGTGCAAAGCAACCATGAGTCACAGCTGCCTCTAGCATCAGATAAAAGAGTCATTGGTATGCTGGACTAACCGCTGCCGATCCTGAGATACTCGGGGACCGCCCTGCATATAGCTAAGTCATTGTGTTGGCTTGGATAGTGACTGCCCCTAAGAATGTGCATCGTGTGTCTAGCTTTGCATCAGACCCTCGAGTCGCACGAGACACGCTGCGCACACCCTGAAACATGAACGGTTTGCTTGCTTGCATATTCAATATGAAACTCTGTTTCCAAACATATTTCTAAACAAGTAAATCGACTCTACTAGAACTGCATGAAACGAACGTAGGTAAAACTAGAAAGATCACTAGTAATGTAATGTTTTATAACATGATTACTTAGTGCCTGTTTGAGTGAATGCTTGTTTCTGTTCAGTTGATTTATCTCACCAGTACTTGTATAAAGTGCTGACCCACCAACAGTTTACTTGCGTGCAGGTACTGGATCGTCCGAGGAAGCGATAGACGTGCCACAGTCCCGAAGACCCGGAATCCTGGTTTCGATTGTTGCCCCGAGAATGCTATCGTATAACGGGGCATAATGTATGGAACGAACGTGTGCCTTTGCTAAAGGAAACCCAAGTTGCCTCGATTGTCCCAAACACTCAGTTGGCTAATGCATTGCATTGCAACAAGTCCCTTTCCGCTGCTTACTCGATTGATGCGATGATAGCCAACTATCAACTTAAACGATTGGCCTTGCACGGGCGCAACCCCAGGCCCGTGCGGCATCACGTCCCCCGAAAGCTCGAACGGGCCATTCGCTTGGCTCCCTTCCTCCCTCGTACCCGCGGGACGGGCGCGGTGATTCGCGTCCGACGCGCCGAGGCACGGTGATTCGTGCCCGGTTCGTTGAATCCCGGCCGCACGGGGCGGGGCAGGGCGGAGCGGCGGCCCGGGCGGGGCCGGGGCGTGACACACTCGAGCCTCACCTTGCTTAACCTCTTGCAAGTAACTGATTCTTGCCTCATTACCTTAGTATTAACTTAAAACCTTACTATGATACCCTAGTATATGTTCTGATACCCAACCTAACTAACCTGATCCTTCTTACATGTCTGCAACTTGTATTCAGTTGCCCCTCCAACCCAAGATCTTAACTACTCACTGATACACTTACTGCCAAACCTGAGCCATCAGTTTCTCTTGAGCAGTTGAACATAGACCCCATTGCAATTATCCTAGTTCAGACCTATTGTCATGCTACTCGACACCAACATCTGCTATCAATTTCCATCAATCCAGCTTTTGATTGAACTGAAAGACATACTGTTGATACCCCTCCCATACAATGACTACCTTACATGCTCGAACACCAACCAACATACTACATTACTAACACCCTCTTACTGATTGTAAACCCCCTGATTTTAAATTTTAAATTTTATTATTTTGATTATTGGTATTATGTAATTATTGAGATTAAGGGAGAATTTTTATTATTTTTAGCTAATTAAAAAATATATAATTCATGGATAGATATTTATGTATATTTATTAATTACAAATATTTCACAAAAAATACATTTTTTGGTATACAATTACTATTAAAATATTATAGAATTTTTCTGAAAATTATTGAGGGTACAAAATATTTATAGATGGCTATATATATATATATATATATATATATATATATATATATATATATATATATCTGTATGTGTGTGTGTGTGTGCGTGGTAATATAAAAGAATAAGAAATGAAAATAAAACAAACCCAAAACCTAAACCTAAACCCAAACTCAACCGAAACTCGAAACCCCGACCCCTCTGTTCATTTCCCGCAACCCCGACGACCCCTCAGTTCGTATACTGTAACCCCCCTTCACTCTATTACAAATAAACCATTACCATCATCAACAGACCACCACCACCACCACCACCGTCGACTTCAAGCGACCACCCTGGCCACCACAGCAGCCGCCGCGCCATCCACGGCCGACTGAACCAGCCGGATCTGCCAAAAAATCGATCGTGCACATCAACGTCCAACCTCCATCACCTCAAGTTTAAGGTCTGATTTCTTCCTCTCCGTTCATCCATTTTTTATCCATTTGTTTTGTTGGGTTCACAACATGACCACCTTTTAGTCTCTTCAATTAGATATATTATTTCTTCTTTAAATCGTGTGTAAATCGACTCGAAGATTGACCGAAAAAACTAATTTTTAAACTACAGAAAACCAGTCCAAACCCCCTACTTTGCACCCGTTTCTCTCTCAAAATATTTAGTATTTTAAAATTATACTTAAACATACTTCTTGATAACATAACCTAGTTTTAATCCCTTTAAATACTTTCTTTTAATTTGATTTATTCTGTGATTAATTTAATGCTGAAAATTATTAAAAACTTGATTTCGAAAAACCAAAATATCCTGAAACGGGGTACGTCCCGCCAAACGGGACAACTTAGTTGTGTGGGGATTGTACCGAAAGGCGCGTATCGTCAACACGGACATGTGGGATTTTGTGGAACTTGATTTGGATGCGCGTGCACACCGAAATCAATGCGTATCCGTCAAAAAATACTCTATTGGCCTATTCTGACACCTTATCATAATTTTGTGTGTGCTTGTCGTTTCACAACAAAACTTGCACCATCAGATTCACAGTATTATGCTGGTCCTGTGACCCAAGTTTGGTTCGATTCTGAGAACGTTGACAAAATACCGTTTCGTGGGCCCCACGATTCTACTTAACGGGTAATTTTGTGACCGGCTCACCGGAATCCAATTTCGGACACTCCGTTGAGTTCGTGCCATTGTTATGGACTTGTGGACACTAAGTTTGTTAATTTGGAGAACTTTATCTTTGACACATTTTACGGTACAAAATGGACCACAATTGGACACCGCTTTGACCCAAAACTGTCATTTTTGTCCCTATGTCCAATTTAGACTTATGAGTAGTCAATTCTAGCTATTTTTTATGTTCTGGAAATGTTGGTGATGTCTGTTGTAGCATCCGGAGATGTTCGTGTGGATTCTACCTTTTTTGGAGCAGTTGACGCATTGAACTCGCTACTTGGACCTCACTATATCCAGAATTCAGGCAAGTGTACCTTGCCTTGGTCTTAGTAAATCATGCTAAATTTTAACTGCAGTTTTAAGTTTATATTTTAATATATGTACTTAATTGTGACCCTAGGACCATGACGATACTTTGCGTCTGAATCATATTCGGGTGTCGACTTCTGTGTGCGGAGTCGGGTATCGTTAGATTGCATTGTCATTGTATACCATATAAGTGCAATACTTGCACTAATTACCTTAGGACACTATACATGACTTTCATGTACAGAAGCCTCACTTGAGATATTCGAGGATTCAGGCTTCTATTTTAGGACAGGACTTGAGACATGTGCTAGTTGACATAATGTTAATTACACTTGGACTTGAGACATAGATAGTGATTGTCTTGCGTTTCGTAACTTGAGATGTGAGATACATGGGGTTGGGAAGAACTTACCGTACCACTGGGCTACCAAACTCTACTAGTATTATAGTACTGCAGGTACCTTAACGGGGCTTGTACGTACTTACTACTATTATTACTACTATCACTAGTACCCTAGTATATGTATGAAACTGGTGGTTTAGCGGACGAGTACATTTTTACTTGCATACACATAGATGGATTATGTTAGATACCATGAGCACACATATTTTATTTACTGTACTTCAGCTTAAGTTATTCTTGTACCTTACTATGTCCCCTAAGGACCTGGATCCGGATTATGTCCCCAGGTATAGCAGAGGAGGATTACCCCAAAGTTTACTGGACATGAGCTGACGTAGGAGCGGTACTGGCACCAGAGGACGAGGTTGTGCCAGAGAATTTCTCCTGAGTACTCAGTTACCTACTTAGTTATTTATGCTTTATGTTATTTCATATGAGAACTTGGACTTATGAACATATGTAATTGGTGTTATTATCTTTTCTTTATTGTAACAGGTTGTTCCCCGAGATACTACTTATTTGGACTTGATGATGGACTATATTTTGTTACCTATTATCTTGACTGGTCTATCATATTGAATTTGTTTACTCTCTGTGGATGATATTAGAACTATACTGTGATAGCTGTGTAGAATTGTATTTATATTTATTATAACTTAAGTGCACTCTAACGGGTCCATTAAATTTGGTTGTCCATTGGAGTTGTACTGCTGGCCATTGCCACGTGGCTAGTCCCTTGGTATTTTGGGACTGGGATGTGACATAATTTTTGTGGTGGCCCATGCAGGTCAGACAATATATTGCTTCGAATTCCAAATACAGAACCAAGAAAGCCTGCAAATTATGATAGAATAAATTATAGGATCACATCCTCTTGTTAACATGTTCTTGACCTTTATATCGACTTCAAAATAATTTCTTGAGTTGCATCATGCCTTGATTCCTCTGTGCGACTCTCATAGTTTACCTTATGTGCAGAGTAATGGATCCACGAGCCAGCGACGAGACTCTGGCGGGTACACCACAAGGTGCTGTGGTCACCTACGACGATGGGGTGACGCCACTAAGTGGAGATCCCTTCACTCAACAAAGCAATCAAGAAGATCAGCACGCCTCGAGGTTCCGGCGAGACGATATTCCACCACCACCGCAGTTTACTCCACCGATGCCCATTTTTCTACTAGGTCACCCTATAGACGAACAATAGATGTTTCAAATATTCTACGCAATGATGCAAGCACAATACCAGGTTCATCAAGAGGCCCAGCAACGCCAGGCGGAGAACTTGAGGAATAACCTAGTGACAGCACTGGAGCATTCAACCCCACTAGCCAGGCAACTATCGACGGGATCCATCTCAGATTTCTGTCAGTTGAAGTCACGTACCTTTTCAGGCAGGGAGGAGCCTACTGAAGTTCATGAGTGCCTCACAAACACTCAACTTTAATTAGAAGCAACTGAGCTTCCTAGAGAACATTGGATTATTATTGTCAGGATGCAGTTGACAGGAAATGTGCATCATTGGTGGCTATCCGAGGAGAGTCGGCTAGGCTCAGACCGAGTCACTTGGAAGAAGTTATCTAGACTCTTCCAGGAGATGTACATTTTAGCCATTGCCAGAGCAAAACATAGGGATAAGTTTAACCGCCTCACTCAAGGCAACATGATAGTAGAAGAATATAATGCAGAGTTCATTCGTTTGAGTCACTTTGCCCCTACTCTGATTCTGACAGAAGAGAAGAAGGCGAAGAATTTCTTTGATGGACTTAGCTTTGAGCTACAGAGATTGATCGGCTCTGTTGCACCTACTTCATTCACTGACGTCCTTACTGCAGCACGATGCATTGAGCGTGTCAACCGGAGAGAGTCCATCCAGAAACGGTCGCACCTACTAGCACCAGCCAGAGTACCCCAGGGAGAAGCTACAAAAAGACCTCACATGCACCAGTCACCTAGAGTAGCCTTGCAGGAACCACCAATATGTCAATATTGTAGCAAGCGAGGTCATATTGAGAGCGAATGCAGACGCAAGTTGGGACTATGTTTGGTTTGGGGATCAGGACAGCACTCAGCACGTGACTGTACGAGAGCACCTATGATTCACCAACCAATCTTACCAGCACCAAGACCCACCCAGCAGCCACCTAGGCCAGCTTATCCAACACTGGAAGCACCACAGACGGGAGTTGGAGGAGTCAGACCACCAGCTCTAGTAGAGTATCAGCCAAGGCCACCTTTGGCACCACAGGCAGCATAATTCCAACAGGCTCGACAGCAGAGAGGACCAGCTCAGGGGCGAGGGCAGGCATTTTTCATGACTATTGAAGAGGAAGCTACTGCAGGAGAGGTCATCATAGGTACTACATTAGTAGCTTCATTACCTGTTGTAGCTGTATTCGATTCTGGAGCATCGTATTCATTCATAGTTTCTAGCTTCGTAGACACACATAGAGTAGCTACCGCACCCCTTCCAAAGGCTATAAGAATTCTTATGGAAGGCAGAATTATCCCAGTTAGTGACATTTCTAGATCTTGTTCGGTAGTAGTCTGTGGGAGAGAGATGCAAGCTCAATTTTAGATCTTTTTATGTCGGATTATGGTGTTGTACTTGGTATGGACTGGATGAGTCAGTACCATGCGACTCTAGATTGCCGGCATGGACAGGTTATATTTAGACTGTCTGGACATCCGGAGTTTGAGTTTCTTCGGGGAGCCAAAGAGCAAGGTGTTCGGCCTACACTTAAGGCACTCTCTGAAGAAGGGGAGCCCGAGTACCCAAAGATTGTATCAGAGTTTGTGGATATATTTTTTGATGATCTTTCAGGCTTACCATATGATCGAGAAATAAAATTCATAATATACTTGACTCCAGGAGCAGAGCCTATCACTTCATCAGTGTACCGGCTAGCACCTAAGGAGTTGGAAGAATTGAAGAAGCAAGTTAATGATCTTCTGGAGAAGGAATTTATTCGGCCCAGTGTTTCACCATAGGGAGCACCCATACTATTTGTGCCGAAGAAGGATGGGATGGTACGCCTGTGTATTGACTACAAGGCACTCAATGTTGTAACCATCAAGAATCGGTATCCCTTGTCGCGTATTGACGATATGTTTGATCAGTTGAGTGGTGCTCGTGTATTCTTAAAGATCGATCTCAGATCCGGTTATCATCAGATTAGAGTGCGAAAAGAGGATATACCGAAGACAGCCTTCAGGACCAAGTATGGACACTATGAGTTCTTAGTTATGTCATTTTGTTTAACCAATGCGTCAGCTGTGTTTATGAGTCTGATGAATAGGGTCTTCCATCAGTACTTGGACAAGTTCGTAGTTGTGTTTATTGATGACATCTTAGTATACTCCAAGAGCCACGAAGAGCACGAGGAGCATCTCAGAATCGTGCTAGAGACGTTGAGACAGGAGAGGCTGTAAGCCAAACTCAGCAAATATAAGTTTTGTCTGGATAGGGTGCCTTTTTTGGGACATGTCATCTTGAAAGAAGGACTTGCAGTTGATCCAGAGAAGGTTGCTACAATAAAAACTTGGCCTATACCTACATCAGTTGCGGAGGTGAGAAGTTTTCTTGGACTTGCTGGATATTATCGGAGATTCGTGGAGAACTTCTCAAGGATTGCAGAGCCTATAACGCGGTTGAAGCATAAGGATCAGGAGTTTGCATGGACGAAAGATTGCCAGAAGGTCTTCGAGGAGTTGAAGAGACGATTAACAACAACATCGATCTTGACTCTTCCTTCAGGATCGGGAGGATTCATAGTTTATAGTGATACATCAGGTAGTGGATTGGGATATATTTTGATGCAGCATGGCAAAGTTATTGCTTATGCAGTGAGGCAGCTGAAGGTTCATGAGAAGAATTACCTGATGCACGATCTCGAGATAGCTACGGTAATATTTGTATTAAATATATGGAGACACTATCTTTACGAAGAGAAGGTAGAAATCTTCACTAATTACAAGAGTCTGAAGTATGTCTATACTCTGAATGAGCTCAACATGAGGCAGAGACGTTGGTTAGAGTTGATGGTCAATTTTGATGTAGATTTGCAGTACCATCCGGGCAAGGCGAACATCGTAGCAGGCGCACTCAGCAGAAAGCCCATAGCTTATTTCTTGATGATGTAGTCCCAACTATTAGAGGACCTACAAGAGATCGAGATAGAGGTTATTTTACCAGGGCAGAATGGGTAGTTGGCTAATCTTGAGGTTAAGTCATCACTAGTGGAGAGGATTAAGGCGGCATTGCCTACAGATACTAGATTCCGGAGACTTAAAGAGAAGACAGAAGCCGGCATGCAGACGGGACTTCAAATACATGAGGACGAGACATTAAGGTGCAAAAATCTCCTATATGTTCAGAATGGAGAGTTGAGACATGAGTTGATGTCTGAAGCACATAGCTCCATATACTCTATTCATCCAGGAGGTACGAAGATGTATCGAGATTTGAGGCAGTACTATTGGTGGCATGGGATGAAGGAAGAGATTGCGCAGTTTGTGGCAAAATATTTGGTCTGTCAGCAAGTTAAGGCCGAGCATCAGAGAATCGCTAGTATGTTACAATCGCTTCCCATACCCGAATGGATGTGGAAACATATCACTATGAATTTTGTTACAGGATTTCCAAGAAGCCCCAGTGGGAAGGATGCAGTTTGGGTTACTGTGGATCGACTCGCTAAATTAGCACATTTCTTGCCGTTCAGAGTTGGACAGTCCACAGAGATTCTAGCCGACATATATATACGACAGATCATAAGGTTACATGGAGTACCGATTTGTATTGTGTCTGATCATGACTCAAGATTCATATCCCATTTTTGGCGGAGCATGCAGAAGAGTCTTAACACCCGACTCAAGTTCAGCGCTGCTTACCATCCACAAACAGACGGTCAGTCAGAGCACACGATTCAGATCCTAGAGGATATGCTGAGGTAGTGTATGTTAGACTTCTGAGGGTCCTGGGAAGACCATTTGCACTTGGTGGAGTTCTCTTACAATAACAGCTACCAGACGAGCATCCAGATGGCACCTTTTGAGGTAATGTACGATAGGTAGTACATGTCACCGATATGTTGGAGTGACATTGGCGAGCGTTAAATACTCAGTCTGGAGTTAGTGATACAAACAGTTGAGAAGGTGAAGCAAATTCAGAGTCATCTTCGTGCAGCTCAGGACAGACAAAAGTATTAGGCTGACACACACTACCGACCTTTGGAGTTCAAGGAAGACAAACATGTGTTCTTGAGGATATCACCTACTTGAGGTACTATTCGATTCGGGAGCAGAGGCAAGCTGAGCCCAAGGTACATTGGGCCATTTGATATTTTGGAGCGTATTGGTGAGGTGGCATATTGTCTTGCATTATCCCATCTCTGGAGGGAGTGCATGATGTATTCCATGTCTCACAGCGGAGGAGGTACGTGACTGACCCAAGTCACATAGTCGACCATTCTGAGATTTCAGTAGGACCGAGCTTGAGGTATGAGGAGCAGCCAGTTGGGATACTTGACATTAGTGAGAAGATATTGCGGGATCAGACGGTCAGACTGGTTCGGGTAGCTTGAAAATATCACTCCCCAGGCAAATCCACTTGGGAGCGAAAGAATGTCATATGCCAGCGTTATCCTCACTTATTTGAGGATGCAAGTATGACCTAAGAACTACCCATAGATTACCATATCTTTATAAATTCCTTAGTAGTTTAATTCTTAATTGTGAGAACGCAATTCTTTTAAGTTGGATAGATTGTAAACCTGTCATGCCCCAGTCCCAAAATACGTAGGACTAGGAATACGTAATATGCCCAGCCATATGTATATGAACTCCAATATATGAAAACCATATACACACGTACGCTGTACATGAATGTTCAATCCATCAGTGGTAATATACTATCACAACAAGTCATACACAATCTATATCTCATCCACAGCACAAATAATAAGTAGGAATAAAGAGCTGAATAATATCTGAATATCAAGATGAGTATCAAGTCTGATAGTAGGGTGGAAACAAATCCACTACAAAATGACTATACTGAAGTAGCAAAAAGATCTCTAAACAGCGGTAATAAAATTACAGATACTCCGAGGATAAGACCTCCTCAGTCTGGTAAGTAGCGTCAGGTCCAGGACCATACTCCTATGGATACTCCTGCTCGTCCATATATGGAAAGGGACCAGGTCCTCAGAGGGACGTAACAAGATACATATAAACATGCCAATAAAGTACTGAAATATAAACATCCAATGGGTCGCCTAACCGTCTAAGTGAATGCAGTTTGAGAATAACTTTCCACCAAGTGGGCTATCTGGCTAAAAATGATGGATTGGCGTAACTCTCTCGGAGAATCAGGGGCCTCAAAGCATGTCGTCTTTTGAACGGCAGATGCCGCCAATTGTATAGGGTCATCACCGCCCGTATCTCCAGCGGAGCTTCAGGGTTACAGAAGAAAAAGTGCAAAGGAGCCCAAATGCCTTACTTGTTGTTCTCCCCATCCTATGCTCTAAGCATGCCACATCCATGACACAATAAAACCTCTAAATAATTGCCAGGTCTACTAGCATACAAAGTTTCTATCGGCAGTTATCGCTATTCGTCGCACGACCTGTACGTACCAGTGGCCAGCCGAGTATGCAAGTCCGTGTCCTACATGTGACTCACACTCGTGTAAGAATAGTGTCATGGCCAATGAAACATAAAATGCCTCAAAATAATGGGGTGGCCTCATAAAGTTGAGCTACTCCTGGTCTAGCCATATGTTGAGCTGGCTTCCGTGTTGGAAGCGCTAGCCTCTGTGTTGGCAGTGGTAGTGTCAATATCTGTTGTCTTGGATAATCTCTTGCCAAATGCTATCCGGAACCGCATCGTAAACACTGTCCCAAGCGATTCCGACAATCTCTCAAAATGTGTTCGATTTTCCCCAATAATTACATTGGGGTTTCTCCGGAATCTGGTACGGTCCGGCTCTGTGTTTCTGATGCTGCTGTGCCAAGGGACGTCTAATAGGTCCTCCTTGTTGTGTTCTTGCTGGTCCTTGCTGTATCCTTGCGGGTCCTTGTTGCGTCCTCAGCTGACCTCCTTTTTCTCTGCTGATGGTTTCTTGCAATCTGGCTTCTGTCAGTAACTCGACATAAGAGATCCGGGACTGGGAGCTTGTGTAATGTTGGAGCTCCTGAGTTAGTCTGCGATGAAACCTCTTAGCCTTGGTCAAGTCATCTGGTATCAGGGCAGCGCCATATCTACTAAGGCGACTAAACTCGGAATCATACTCGTCCATTGTTCTGTTTCCCTGCTCCAGGTGGAGAAACTGATCGTACAATGCATCTCTGACGGTGTCTGGGAAGTACTTCCTTTCAAAGCACTCCAAGAACTGCTCCCAAGTCTGGTATGTACCCAACTGGCGCTCCATTGATTCCCACCAGTGATTAGCATTACCATCTAGAAGCGTCCTTACACCCGTCATCCACAGCTCTGTAGGTAGCTGCAATGCTTCTAATAACTTTCGAGTGTGAGTAATCCAGTTGGTAGTCTCTTCTGGACTCTCAATGCCTTTGTATGGCCTCGGACCCATTTGTATAAAGTCCTTTACTGAACCAACTCTAGCTCGAGGTACTGGAGCTAGTGCTTGAGCTGGTACAGTAGTCTTTGCAGCCATTCTTTCAAGTGCTGCCAGAAATTCTTGCCTTTGTTCTGCTGCTTGCTGTCTCTGTTCCTCTATCATCATTTGGAAGAATTGGAACAGTTGTGCCTGGCCATCCTGTGGTGTCGATGAGACTGGAAGGTTCCCATTAGGTGGAATGGGAAGATCAGATGGAACTGGATTGTGAATCTGTCCATCTGGTCCGGGAAGTCTAGGAATTGTTGAGGTCCCTCCTTGAGTCTGACTATTGACTCTAGGAGTTATGTCGTCATCGGCGACAGTACATCCTTTCTGTATATCCATCTCTCTGCAGGTGATGTACACAACGATTAGACGAAGTACAGGAATCAAACAGGATACAAGCATTAAATAGAATATAGAAGCATGAAATAGACTAAAAATTGTCCGCGTATAACATGGCTTCAGGGCTAGCCGAGTAAAGCAGAGAAGCGTAAGTAGAGATTCAAAACAGTCTGCGTAAAGCAGAGATTCAAAGAAGTTGGCGTAAAGTAAGACTTCAGAGTTGTCCGCGTAGAACAGGGGTTCAAAGTAGTTTGGCGTAAAGTAGAGATTCAGAATAGTCTGCGTAAAGCAGAGATCAAAACTGTCGGCGTAAAATAAGTTTCAAAGATGTCGGCGTAAAATAAGTTTCAGAACTGTCTGGGTAAAAGTCTGCGTGAAAGTTTCCGCCCGTAAAATCTGCCCGCGTAAAATTTGTGTAAAAAGTCTGCGCGTAAAAGATTTGCTGCGTAAAGTCTAGCATACTTTGCAGCGTAAAGTTGTACGAGAAACTCTTTGTATTTCCTCGGATGAATTTGTCAGACAAAGCAGTGAACCTGACATCTGACAAAAATACAGCACGATGATTGAGAGAACGGCTGTGATGATGATTTTGCACAGAGATCCAGGTTGTCATTTAGTGACATATTTAATACAAGTTATTTTTACGCATCAAAAAGGAAGAAAATGGAGTCTTCTGGATACGCTGTCTACAGAAATGAGTTTTTTACGCTCAAAATAAGACAAAATCAGACGCCACGTCAAAAAGCTGTTTCTGTACAGGCTCGAGGCATACCTCTGCATTTAATGCACAAGATTGGCTCACGACTGGGAAACTAAGGCTGTGACAAATACGCTCACATCACCATCCTTGCATTTTATGCCTAATTAGGCTATTCTACGTTAGTTATCTATTTATTCATGAATCATCAAGTTTTACGCAGGGCAGTTACCTACGTGGTTTGCATGCTGTGATCTTACAAAGGGATATGTGTTAGTTGTCACAACCGCAGGGTAAAGTAGACAGTATTCTTCATAGTTTGGCTTTTATGCCAACAAGATAGTCAATTGGCTTGGCTTTTACGCCAACCAGGCAGTCATTTGACTTTTATGCCAACAACAGTCATTTTGGCTTTTACGCCAACAAGGATAAAGGGTCTTTGGCGTAAAACTTGTTTATCCAAACATAGGATGGTTGAAAGGAAGAATGAGGTTTTAGTCAAGTGTGGATGAGATCCTTATACTCTATTCCTATACGCAGGCTTGTTTGGTACAGTTACGTAACCAAGACAATATATTCTTGACCTGCATGGGCCACCACCAAAAACATGTCACGCTTTAGTCCCAAAATACGTAGTACTAGGAATACGTAACACGCCCAGCCATATGTATATGAACTCCAATATTTGGAAACCATATACACACGTACGATGTACATGAATATTTAATCCATCAGTGGTAATATACTGTCACAACAAGTCATACACAATCTATATCTCATCTACAGCACAAATAATAAGTAGGAATAAAGAGCTGAATAATATCTGAATATCAAGATGAGTATCAAGTCTGATAGTCGGGTGGAAACAAACCCACTACAAAACGACTATACTGAAGTAGCAAAAAGATCTCTAAATAGCGGTAATAAAATCACAGATACTTCAAGGGTAATGTAGCGCCCCGTTCTCCCGATGCGGAGAGCGCGGCTAAGAAACACAAGACGGTATCGTTCGATCGGGATAGATTGAATTAAGAACTCGTCCTCGTTATGGATTTGTTTCTTCAGAATCGATTCCCATATTCAGTGGACTGCGCCCCAAGGATCGGCTTAGCGGCAGAGTCAAGAGGGACCTCTCCGCTGCTATCATTTATTGCCTCGGTTTTCGATGTCGCTTGTTGCTTTCGTGCTTTGAGTTGGTTTTGGGATTTGCTTGTTTTCTTTGAACGGTTTCGATGGTTTTCATTGTTTTCGTTCATAGACTTGCACTTCTATTCCGAGAATGGAAAGAGAGGAAGAAGTATTAATCGAGCTGTTCGTGTGCAGGTGAACGAGCAGTAGGCGGCTTGCGAACGGAGTCGTGAAGCGCCTCTTTCCTTCTTCTTTCCAAAATCTAAGTGAGTGGCTACCAACCCGATTAGCTAGCCCTGCTTCCAAGCTTCACACCCTAAAAGCTTGAACTATTCCTTGCCCCGATCAAACGATACCAAGTAATAATAAAAGAAACCAAGATAAAAGAAAATAGACTTGGTTATATGCTTGTCAATAAACTTCGTGAACGGTTACTTACTTGCATGCTTGTTCGTTCGGAATATTTATCATACGCATAACTGTTCCTAGAGGCTATGCAAAATAAAAGCATGCATTACTCGTGTTGCCTCAACTGCGTGAAATGATAACTTAACTAAACATCGTGTGTTCGATCATGGACAACTTGTGCACAAGGATATAAGTTCTGCGGACGGTCGCTGGGGCACTGGCACCGATCCGACCTGGGCAGACTTCGTGTTTATAGTCAAATCGTGTGCGGACTGGATAACGTGCAACGCATCGTGTTTTATGAGCTCCTCGTGTTTTCTCGTTGCATGCTATTCATGTCCTTGACTAGTCCATATGGCATCAAGCCAATGATCCTCGTGTGTATATGCTTGCAACGCCCCGTGTGTTTATCGTGTGAATATGGCTTGCAATGCATCGTGTGTGCATCGTGTATATTTAAACCTGTTGCATACTAACTTGTGTCTTCGTGGCAGGGAAGGCAAGGTAAGTATTGTGCAGGTAATTCAGACGGTCAGGTAAAATCCACCGAACGGTGGCACGTTCATTTCAGTAAATTTTCTATATGCTGCTTACTTATAAATGAACTAAGGCAAGATAGAAACCCACAAATATGCATGCTTCTCTAAACAACGTGTTGATTGGTAAAGTCAGGCTAGCTCGCCTTCACCAGCATGTTTCGATATGCTGACCCTCGTTGAAACAGGTTCTCCGCACCAAGGCGAACCGAGCGAGGAGCCGAAGTCGTCTTCCCGATCCAGTCCAGCTGTTAGCGCGTCTTTACCGCGCCTCGAAGCCTTTTGAAGTCCGAAGCTGCAACTCTTCATACACAAATGCAGCTCCGTGGCAAAGCAGTCCTCCAGCCTGGAGGTCTATACGTTTTGAGTTTATAAAAGGATATAATGTACAGGACTGCTATCTCATTTTGAGTCAACCCTTTTGTAAGCCGTTCGGCATATTAGCTGACTCGTTCAGGAGTTTGTAATAGATGTTCATTATCAATAAAGAGAACTTTTCTATGTTTCAAATCTGTGTTTTAATTTATCTGCGTACTCTGAGTATGTGCTTGCTATGCAAATCATTAAAGCCTTGTGCGGGCGCAACTCCAGGCCCGCACGGCGGTCATCGACTCGGGGGACGCCTCGGGGCGTGACATAGTGGTATCAGAGCACAGATTCAAAGTTCCTTAGACTTCGTGCTAGAAAAGTTCCTTTAACGATCGAAATTCCTGTGCGAACTCTTGAACTCGCTAGGCCAAAATGAGATACATTCATGCAATAAGTCCATAATACATTATGATCCTAATGTAATTTACCTTCTTTTGAAGGAATAGATCCAGCGCAATCTGCAGCGCAACCACCGATCGAAACACAAGAAAGTAGCTCGGGCAATTCGGGAAGCTCTCGAAGCCAAAGAGGCATGTCTCAAGTCGACCCGCTTGAGCGGGTAATGCAAATGTTAGAATCGCAACGACAACGAGACGATGCTCGCCAAGCCAGGCTCGAGAGTAATCTAGAGACCCGTTTCTCAGTCCAACAGAAGCAGGTAGATGCCCTGCAACAAATTGTTCAGACTTTGGCTGCCAATTATTCCGCCGCAACAGCAGCGACTCCGGTGGAACAGCCCGTGCTTGAAGTGGAGACGCCTCAAATCCCAAGGCCGAAGGACGTGACTGCCTTCAACTTGGGCCATTTCAAGAGAGTTTGCAACACCCCGTTCAACGGGACTGAGGACCCAGTGGTAGCTCTAGATTGGCTAGCCGAGATTGAAGACCACTTCACTCTGCTAGAGGTCCCCGAGGATAAGCGCGTCGCCTGCGCGCAACTACAGCTCCGCCTCAACGCACACGATTGGTGGGACGTGCATCGACGATCTTTTCAATTTGATCACGGAGAGGAGGCGATCTCGTGGACGACCTTTCGTGCCGCGTTTGAAGAGGAGTTTATACCGCCTCCAGTACAACGTAAAATGGAAAATGACTTCGTGCAGCTGAGGCAGGGCAGTATGACAGTTAAGCAATACTCCGCCGAGTTCAACCGACTCTCGAAGTTCGCTAGGGCCTATTTACCTGATGCAGCGAGTCGAGCTAGAAGGTTTGAAGGTGGACTATGCCCTGCCATCCATTCGCACGTAGTCAATAATCAGTACAGAACAATGCGTGAAGTCATGAATCACGCCCTATCGCTTGAACCACAGTATCCTCACGTTTCCACCGGCGCTGTGCATACCTACAATCACAAACGCCAAGGCAACGATGGAGGAAACACTGCTGCAAAG
Organism: Iris macrosiphon; assembly: GCA_036927795.1. Classification (NCBI taxonomy): domain Eukaryota; kingdom Viridiplantae; phylum Streptophyta; class Magnoliopsida; order Asparagales; family Iridaceae; genus Iris; species Iris macrosiphon. The sequence goes on from JAYESA010000013.1 coordinate 181,166,662, forward strand.
CGCCGAAACAACGGTGGTCAGCACAAAACAAATCCCAACCAAGTATGCCAATACTGCAACAAACGTGGGCACTCCTTCAGTCAGTGTCGTAAGAGACTTGGGTTATGTCTCGCTTGTGGCAATCTAGGCCACGCCATTAATTCCTGCCCGAATCTTCCTGTTCATCGCCCGCAACGTAATAACCCCGAACGGTAAGCATTATTCCTAAGTTTCGGGACGAAACTTCCAATTGGTTGGGTAGGATGTAGCGCCCCGTTCTCCCGATGCGGAGAGCGCGGCTAAGAAACACAAGACGGTATCGTTCGATCGGGATAGATTGAATTAAGAACTCGTCCTCGTTATGGATTTGTTTCTTCGGAATCGATTCCCATATTCAGTGGACTGCGCCCCAAGGATCGGCTTAGCGGCAGAGTCAAGAGGGACCTCTCCGCTGCTATCATTTATTGCCTCGGTTTTCGATGTCGCTTGTTGCTTTCGTGCTTTGAGTTGGTTTTGGGATTTGCTTGTTTTCTTTGAACGGTTTCGATGGTTTTCATTGTTTTTGTTCATAGACTTGCACTTCTATTCCGAGAATGGAAAGAGAGGAAGAAGTATTAATCGAGCTGTTCGTGTGCAGGTGAACGAGCAGTAGGCGGCTTGCGAACGGAGTCGTGAAGCGCCTCTTTCCTTCTTCTTTCCAAAATCTAAGTGAGTGGCTACCAACCCGATTAGCTAGCCCTGCTTCCAAGCTTCATACCCTAAAAGCTTAAACTATTCCTTGCCCCGATCAAACGATACCAAGTAATAATAAAAGAAACCAAGATAAAAGAAAATAGACTTGGTTATATGCTTGTCAATAAACTTCGTGAACGGTTACTTACTTGCATGCTTGTTCGTTCGGAATATTTATCATACGCATAACTGTTCCTAGAGGCTATGAAAAATAAAAGCATGCATTACTCGTGTTGCCTCAACTGCGTGAAATGATAACTTAACTAAACATCGTGTGTTCGATCATGGACAACTTGTGCACAAGGATATAAGTTCTGCGGACGGTCGCTGGGGCACTGGCACCGATCCGACCTGGGCAGACTTCGTGTTTATAGTCAAATCGTGTGCGGACTGGATAACGTGCAACGCATCGTGTTTTATGAGCTCCTCGTGTTTTCTCGTTGCATGCTATTCATGTCCTTGACTAGTCCATATGGCATCAAGCCAATGATCCTCGTGTGTATATGCTTGCAACGCCCCGTGTGTTTATCGTGTGAATATGGCTTGCAATGCATCGTGTGTGCATCGTGTATATTTAAACCTGTTGCATACTAACTTGTGTCTTCGTGGCAGGGAAGGCAAGGTAAGTATTGTGCAGGTAATTCAGACGGTCAGGTAAAATCCACCGAACGGTGGCACGTTCATTTCAGTAAATTTTCTATATGCTGCTTACTTGTAAATGAACTAAGGCAAGATAGAAACCCACAAATATGCATGCTTCTCTAAACAACGTGTTGATTGGTAAAGTCAGGCTAGCTCGCCTTCACCAGCATGTTTCGATATGCTGACCCTCGTTGAAACAGGTTCTCCGCACCAAGGCGAACCGAGCGAGGAGCCGAAGTCGTCTTCCCGATCCAGTCCAGCTGTTAGCGCGTCTTCACCGCGCCTCGAAGCCTTTTGAAGTCCGAAGCTGCAACTCTTCATACACAAATGCAGCTCCGTGGCAAAGCAGTCCTCCAGCCTGGAGGTCTATACGTTTTGAGTTTATAAAAGGATATAATGTACAGGACTGCTATCTCATTTTAAGTCAACCCTTTTGTAAGCCGTTCGGCATATTAGCTGACTCGTTCAGGAGTTTGTAATAGATGTTCATTATCAATAAAGAGAACTTTTCTATGTTTCAAATCTGTGTTTCAATTTATCTGCGTACTCTGAGTATGTGCTTGCTATGCAAATCATTAAAGCCTTGTGCGGGCGCAACTCCAGGCCCGCACGGCGGTCATCGACTCGGGGGACGCCTCGGGGCGTGACAGGTAAGACCTCCTCAGTCTGGTAAGTAGCATCAGGTCCAGGACCATACTCCTGTGGATACTCCTGCTCGTCCATATTTGGAAAGGGACCAGATCTTCAGAGGGACGTAACAAGATACATATAAATATGCTAATAAAGTACTGAAATATAAACATCCAATGGGTCGTCTAACCGTCTAAGTGAATGCAGTTTGAGAACAACTTTCCACCAAGTGGGCTATCTGGCTAAAAATGATGGGATTGGCGTAACTCTCTCGGAGAATCAGGGGCCTCAAAGCATGTCGTCTTTTGAACGGCAGAGGCCGCCAATTGTATAGGGGTCATCACCGCCCGTATCTCCAGCGGAGCTTCAGGGTTACAGAAGAAAAAGTGCAAAGGAGCCCAAATGCCTTAGTTGTTGTTCTCCCCACCCTATGCTCTAAGCATGCCACATCTATTATACGATAAAACCTCTAAATAACTGCCAGGTCTACTAGCATACAAAGTTTCTATTGGCAGTTATCCCTATCCATCGTACGACCTGTACGTACAAGTGGCCAGCCGAGTACGCAAGTCCGTGTCCTACATGTGACTCACACTCGTGTAAGAATAGTGTCATGGCCAATGAAACATAAAATGCCTCAAAATAATGGGGTGTCCTCATAAAGTAGGTGTAAACCCCCTGATTTTCAAGAATTTTTAAATTTGGATTTTTCACAATTTTCTGGGATTTTTCTGTAATTAAATTCAGGTATTTTAATTATTAAATGATTTTTAAATGATAATAAATAATATTAAAATATTATAAAAATAATATTTTATGGCGTAAAATGAAAAACTAGACATAGGGTAATTTTCTGGGAATTTATTGGACCCCGAACCTATTTTTAAAGCCTTAAAAATCCTATTTTTAAAATAACCAAATAAACCAGGTTGAACCGGGTTCAAACCGGGCTGAACCGGCCTGAACCCGGTCCAATCGAACCGGACCGGACCGCTCAGCTAGCGGGTCGGGCCGGGTCTGCCCAAACCCGCACCCGCTCCGACCCGACCCGGCCCGGATGAACAGTGCACCCCCAAACCTGAGCTGCCCCGACCCCTCAGTTCCTCCGGCGGCTGAACCGCTGTAGCGTTTCGTCTACCCGACTGCTCAGCTCCTGACCCGTCCGCCGCCCGTAACTGCCCGAGAATCTCCCCCTTCCTCTCCCCTTGAACCACCGACCGACGATCTCCCTCTTCCCCTATATAAAACCCTGTCCGGCCGCCGCTTCTCCCCTCCGCCGGTCGTCTTCTTCGGCGACCCAAAGCCCTAGCCACCCCTCGCCTCTAGCCTCCCACCACCCTAGGCCCAGACCCCTCTCTCCGTCGCCCCCACCCTCGAATCCTCTCCTCCGGCCCTCGACGCCGCCACAGCGCCCCTCGCCGTCTCTTCCGTCCTGCTGCCCCAAGCCAGCATCGCCACCAACCATTCCTTTCTCCTCCTCCTTCATCCCCACACCGCTCCGCTCACCGGCCGACCCTCATCAGTCGCCCGAGCCCGAGATTGACCCCGCTGCCCCTCCGGCCGTAGCAGCCGTCCGCAGCTCCCAAGCCTGCGCTGCCACCGGCCGGCCGAGCCAGTGCCGCCCCAGCCAGCTCCGGCCGCCGAACAGCAGAAACCCTAACCCTAGGTGTACGACTCGAACACTTCGTGTCGACACGCGGATACGAAAATTTGGTTTCCGGAGCCCTGTTCAGGTACCCGTTTCTCTCTGCACGTTTATCCTTTTTGATTCCGTCTGTTGCATCGCGAACCCTGCGTGACCCCCTCGGTGCCCGTGCAACCCGCTCGGTGCATCGCGTCCTGTGGTGATCGCGAACCGCGATCCAAAAACAGGAAAATCAACACCCCGTTTCACTCCGGAACTGAGTACGCCCTGTCACGACCCATACCCGAAAATCGGGCATGAGTCGTGGGTACGTCCAGCCTACGCCGCAGAATTGGCGGTAGAACGCTATAAAGGTCCGTTCTAGGTCAACCAACTATCTATATATCTTACAGAAAAATCGGCCATGACCTCTCCAAAAAGGAGGGCAACCACGCAATATATATATGAATAATCCTCTCCAAAAGGAGGGCAACCACGCAATATATATATAATCTCTCAATCACATAACTAGGGGAAGAAATAAAGCACGATATGATATCAACAAAGAAACCAAACCAAAGAGGGCAAGACAATATCCAAAATATACAGTCCAAGTCTACAAATAGCTACAACATCTCACAGCATCAAAAGAATAAGTACAATCATCCAGAAATAAACCACTGGGAACAACCCAGGAAACCCACCTAGCTAACTAGGGCGCTAACGGCGTCTCCTCGGCGCAATCCTCAGTCTCGAGGTCACAGCACTCGTCAACACCCGGCCCGTAGAACGTCGGGCAGTAGTCCTCAGGATCCTCTGGAAAAAATATGCCCATTCAGGACTAGAGCGAAGTACATAACTCTGAAAGCAACTCCAAATATATGGTAAGGTGTATATGACGAGCAATAGAAAAGTATACAAGATGCACAGGAAATAAATATATGTTGGAGCACAATAAGTAGCTGCAAAGTAAACTGGAGAACAATACAAGTAGTTGAAAAGTAACTGCCGGTGAGAAAACATGAATACTAGCTAAGTGCCTTGAGCACAAGTTCGTTATGTGATCGGCTTAGGTTGCACATGAAAAACACTACGATAACTCCGTTATGCGTGAGTTGCAT